>VVHJ01062023.1:0-28895 GCA_015107715.1 Tylochromis polylepis | reverse complement strand
CCAGATGATCTGCTTAAGCATCATGTCAGAACATATAACACATATAAACTCACCAACGAACGTATTTATGCAGAAGCTTGTACATCCTTATCAGACATTAATAGAGTCAAAGATAAAGCAGGGTGGAATTCTATTATCATTTTGAATAGCTCTGGTCAGAAACTTCATTCCGCCTAAAGGTTAAATCTGTCCCCTAAAAATCAGGTCATTTGGCTTGTCTTTCTTTTTCTTATCTTTTCATCCTCCCTCTGCCTTGACGTATTTTTTTTTTCTTCAGTTTTTCACATTTGTTCTTCCTCCACTCATTCACTCTTTCTCTTTGTTATTCCCTCACACTTTTCTTGCTTTCTCTCCTGGTTGGGGAGGCATGAATGCAGGCGGCAGATGGCTGGGATGTTTCACGTCTCAGAGGGATCGTGCTTGTCTGATTCTCCCCCCCTTCTCTCTCTCTCTGCCAGGAGGTCAGCAAGGTGGGCTGAAGAGTAATTGGCAACTGGCAGGGATAGAGCTGACACAAGGGCTGTTTGGGGTGGCATTAATTGACAATTGTAAATAACAAATGGAGCTGATGATTCAAATTACCTGTCCACATGATTCCCCTCATTAATTGTGTCCTGAAACGTGACCCAACATAACAAATGATTTTTAAAATTTCGCCTCCTCCCCATCCCCAGTTGGCAGAACAATGAGTCAGCGAGTGGAAAAGAGAGGGAGAATAAAAGTGGAAGTGTGGGAAAGTGAGAGCATGAGAGAGAAAGAAACACATCAAGGAACAGATTGTTAATATCAGCCGTTTCATCTGGCCGATTGTGAAATAAATGGCAATGGGGCTTGCAGTAACATGGTGCGACACGCCACGGCGTCTAATGGGACGAGCAGCTTTCCACCAGCAGAGACCTAATGAAGTGCGACATCGTTTTTCACCCCACGACCACGACAATGTCAAGGTGCTACGACTTGCCATTTGTGCAATGATGGTGGCAGGACATCACCTGCTCAGCTGATGGCGCGTGTGGACCAGCCAGGCATCAGACCTCCAAACAACACTTGAATGGCTTTGGAAATCGGGCATCAATACCATCAATCGACCTTGTGCTGACCATGAAAAAGACACCACATCCTCCACTTCTCCATGTTGTTTGACCACATACCCACAGGAAAACACTACTCAGATGGGAGACACAGAAGGCGACCTTGTCGTACATGGTGCCCTGGGACGTGTTTCTATTATTACAGGTCCGGTGGCAGTCATGCACCAGAACACAAAGCATGTTTTACGGGAGGGGTTTTGACTGATGATTGGGGGAGGCTGAAGAAAGGCTGCAGTGACATTTGATTTACTGGTTTCTTACTGCGCTATAATGAGGAGTAATTCTGTCTTGACACCCCTATGTCTCCCATTCCTCCCTTTCCTCCATTCGTATCTTTCTCCCACTTTACCTTTGCCTGTGGCAACCCCTGTTCTTTAGTGTGGCTTGTCACAGTTTTAAGACTTACCCTCAGCTTGCTACCAAGTTTTAGTGCTCCCTCTCTAGGCACGAAAAACCTGACATGTGTCTTATTAACCAAAAGGATTCTGCATGTATCTTCATTAATAGGCTATTAAGAAGACATGCAAATATGAAAAAGTGACTTCTCCTAACCAATATCCGCAAAGGAGATTAAAGATAACTCAGAGGATTTATATTTCTGAGAAGATGTAATGTTATTTTGTGCAAGTTCAAAGGCCAAGCCAATCATTTGCTGGAATGAATAATTCACTTAAATCGTTGCCCCTGACTGTATATATTCCACTAGAGTACAAGATTTGCCTTTTCCATTCCTATTAACTACCTAAGTACTGATTCCTATTGGTTCTCTATGTTTAGGCTGTAAACATGGTATCTGGCAGCAATCACTTTTTACCTTGTTCAGTCGACTCAGTGGAATGGCGATTGTTCTTCCACAGTGGGTTTCTGGGAAGATAAATAACTATTCAAACAGATTTTCACTCACACTGATGATCATACGGGATTTTCGAGTTAGAATTTGCTAAAATAAATGCTGTAAAAACATCGGCACAAACAACATACAGCTCCAAGGACCGTCAGTGGAGCGGGTAAACATGAAAGAAAAGACACAAATGCGTGCAAAAATAAACACAAACCAGATCTATTAACAGTGGCCATATAATAGGGGGTCATGATTCTAACTGTCAGGTATGATCAGTCATCTGTCTGAGAAACAGAGTTAATCAGAGAAAGCTCAAAGAGTGTGAAAGTTCAAAGGGGCCGCAGAGTCAGTGTGCTGTATGCGATTAATGAAAAGAACTGCATCACAGTTTCAAAGCTTTGCTGCTGTTGTTTTTTCTCCTTCATATCGGTTTGGTATCCCACTAGAGTGGAGGAGTCAACTGTAATTTTTCTCCTGCAGATAAATTCAAAATGGAAACAGACAGCTCTCTCTCTTGCTCACTCTTTCTTTCTCTGTATGTTTCTCTTTTCCACTCTCTCACTTACTCTGCCCATTCCAGGTCTTAATTAGCCATAGCAAGAGCAAACAAGCCATGCTCTACTCAATGCATTTACCTGAGAATGTCATTAAAAGCCTAAGTCTACTAGACCCTTTTGGAGAACTGGTTTTACTAAAATTTCCATCCTCACATATCTGTGTTTGGCTTAATTTAATACCAGCATACCCACCCATTATCTTTGTAGCATGAGCCAGTGCAGGCCCAAGGAACCTATGACACCTCTGTCCTCATTAAAACTTCACACTGGGATCTTTGATAACTGTGTATCTGAGTTACAACGCTCTGACACCAAATAATGCCAGTGTGTTTAATTCACCGGGCATATTTACCTCCTAATTATACAAATTCTCAAAATAAATGAAGTAAAATGAAACTTCAAGAAGTCCAGTCACTTTTCTTTCCAAGCTCCTGAGATTACTCAAAATAAATGCATTTTCACCACATTTGCCTTCAAATAATTAAAAAATATAGTCACTTTTGTCTAATCCTTCATAAACATTTTAATCCAATAGTCCAAATCCTAATTGAAACCCTAAAAATAAAATATAATCTCAAAATCCAAATGTTAATGATTTATTCTAACACTCAAGTTAAATGTCACAATCCTCACTCTAATATCAAGTTCAAGTTTATTGTCATATACAGATAACAGTGTAGCAACATGTACCCGTAATGAAATTCTTAGGCTCGTGTTCCCCAACTTTACATGAACATATAGAAGGTATACAGGTATATTAAGGAAAAGAAAATAACAATACTAATAATAGAATAAAAAAAATGTAATAAAAAATACTAAAAGTATTAAATATTAAAGATTTAAAACAATAGTTTGGTATTTACAGTAATATAAAAGTCTCCTTACAAATTCTAAATGAAATCTAAATGTTGCATACATTTGGTAGTGAAACAAAGGTTTTCTCCACTGGACTACCTGCTTGTTCTTGCATGAAGATTCTTATGTAGAGCTGACAGCTTGCCGGCTCCAGCTTTTATCGTGTGTGAACGCATCTTTAAATTAATCCGCATGTTCCCAAACTGTATTTTTTCTAACTTGACTGCGCAGCCAGGTGTGATAGTTGATCAGGATTTTGTCAGGAAATTCTCTCAATGTGTGCAACATAGAAATACAGCAAATTCAGACTCGCATAGCTGACGGAGTGCAAGAGGACAATCCAGTTTAGGCAACAGGTGAACAAATGCAGTCTACACATAGTTGTAAATGATACTTATTAAAGTATTATTAAATCTTATTAAATGACATTTAAAGAATCCCTTTAAAACTTTTGTTTGAAACTTTTTAAACCCCAAAAAAGACTCTCCTAGAGGCTCATTTATTTAACTGAAAGTGAGGTCGTTCATGCACTTTATGGATTTGGGTCTAAAGATAAAGGCAGTGTGAAGTCTTGATATTTCAGAATAATTTTTTCTCCCACAGGTGGCTCAGATCCCTGTGGCACGACCCTAACCCCTTTTCAACCCGATGATAAATATTTCAGGAAGAGAAATCAATCAGTGTATGGAAAGCTGTAAAGAGCTTTTTATGACTTAAATTATAAAGATGAAGGGGGGGGGGGGAAACAACTATGAGGTAAAACTATGTATGGTTTAAGCAGGTATGGGAAACATTAAATTGGACAATTAACAAAGTAAATCTAATGTGCCAGTTTTTTGAAACAAAATGCATGATGCTTTAAATCGCCTTTGAAAATGATATCAAAGTGATTTTTGCATTCATTAATAATACAAGAAATCAGAAAGTGATAGAGACTGGATATTAATAGTTAATAAAGAAAAAAAAAGGCTTGTCCTAAAATGGTCACAGGAATAATGATACGCTCTGTACTGTACTTTATTCTTTACACGTTTTGCCTAATTCCACAATAAGAATACATCAGACACGTGAAAAACAATTTCAGTCCGTCTGAACACTGTGCTGTACACCCATGATTTTTTATGGCTATATATAAGATTCACCTCAGCATCTCTTTACGGTCATTAAACAGCTTGCATGTGTAGGTCACAAAGGAGCTTTCCCCTCTGTCACTCTTCTTGCCATCCAGACAGCGCTGTTTTATTACAGTTACTAGAGCGCGAGCTAAAGGAGAGCGCAGGGAACAGTCCATCCACCTTGTGTCTCCTTTGCTTGGTTCATGTGGAGCAGGTGAAGGTCAGTCTGAAGCTGAGGGGATATCAAAGCCTCTGTGTCTGTTAGACCTCTGTCACTTTATGTTCCCTTTCAGTGAAGTCTCTCTCTCCTCCTTCTTCTTTATATCCAGGCTTTCATTTTGACCTAGCTATCCTCTATCTTCACCCCTTCCTCTCTTTCTGTGTGCCTTTCTTACGCTCAGCATGCCAACTTCCTCCTCGCTATCTTTTTTAGCCCTTCCTTCCGATTTGTGTGTGTTTTCTGATTCAACATAGCCTCAATGCCCCAATGTTCATCTGCAGCCTCAATGCAAGTCACTTTCATTTTCCTGTGACACAGACAGTTGAAGTGCTGTCTCGAGATTCTAAGATTCAATGAGTCTCATGCAGCCTGCACATCTGCAAAGCCTTGACTATGCAGCACACACCACCTGTACCAGGGGAGGAATAGTGATATTTTTCATTGGCAAAGCTATTGCCAGCATGAATGATCAGTACTGATATTTGACACTGAACACTGATCCTAAAGACGTACATCAAAAAATCATGAAAGGGAATTAGGGAATGTGGCTTGTATTAGATGGATTTTGCTTACTGCCATGCATTTAGTTGAGGGAATGTGCTCCAAAGGCAGTTTTATGCCAAACAGTAATATGATTTTTTTTTCTTTTTGGCATACAGGCAGTAAATGGATTCAGTTTGGATAACTTAGATTTGGTTGTTCATTTGTTTAAAGTTGTAATCTGCAATTACTTACAGAGGTTTTTTTTATTGTTCATTTTACTAGATGTAGTACGCTAAAGCAGTGCAGTGAGAGCAGAGTCAGGTTTCTCAATGACCTGGTCGCTGGAAAAGCAAATGCAAAAGTGGTTATAGGTTGAATCATTGTTGCACAATATTACTTTAAGATTTTTTTCAGCCAACCAGGTTCACTAAGTATACCTTTTCGTTTAATACAATGACCATAGGGCAGCAGTGCAAGGAAAAGAGAGTTCCACTCATATACACACCTGGCAGCTGCCTTTACAGCCATGTGTTTGTACTGTTGGCCACTGAGCATATCAACTGCAGCAGTTTGGGTTTAGAGGTTTGCTCTGGGAGAGTATTTTATGGGGCTTTGAAGGGCACTTTCTTCCCAGCAGTTTTAGGGATTTGACTGCTGAGCGGTCTGCTAGTCACAAGATTTCACAAAATCATGACAAATTCACATTCAGACACGCAGTTGGCTATGATTTGATGGGAATTCCAGCAGGCCTGCACATGTACAGTATATTAAAACTCACAGTTTAACAACTTAGAGCATTTTAACTTTAAATGTATACTTTTTTGCTGTAACGAGCCATACTTCATACAGTATAATGTCAGTGCAGGCATTTTAGTTAAAGCACTTTTTCCAAAAGGAGACAAATGTTTCTTATGTCACTCTGAACGTCAATACCATCATTTAACAATCTTTGCTATGCAAATAAAACTCTAAAACAGAACTATAATACTCAGTTTCAAGTCCATATTCTTATTCTGTGAGCTTTAATATGAGCTTTAGTAGCTTTCTATTAGCAACAGTTCAAAATTTATCTTGAGTTCTAGCTCCTCTATCCCTTTAAGCCAACGTTTTTCTGATTGGGTGCCCCTCAGACACAAAAGATTTGAACAACAGACGGGTGGAGTATCTCTGCTCACATTCAAATCTGTGTGCCTGAGATGATACCATACAGAGCCAAGAGTTGAAAGAAAATGTCTGAAACCAAATGGTAAGAGCAATCTGGAGCCTGAACTTTTGTTCCCATTAAGACTGAAGCAGACTGACCAGATTGTGTAGAACATGCAAGGATTTATTTGTAAAGATACTATCGCATCCAGCCTCAAAGTATTAGAGTGCATGAGTTGTAACTTAAAGTACATTTATTTTACATAAAAGGACACATTTTTACAAAGACAAGAAAAAAACAGCATGAAAGCCAAGGGACAGAGAAGGACTGGCTGACTTCCAACACCTTACATAGAGGAGCCAGACCAGGTGAACTGAATCTCCCTGACAACCCAAGCTACTGCAGTGAGAGGCGTGCCCAGACACGGTTGGCACAGCAAGTAAAATAAATAATGAGTGTAGCCTGGCACTAAGAATGATGAACCAAATTACCATATTTCCTTCTGCAAAATTTGGTCTTGGTTTTTGGTTGCATGGACTATGCAGGTCCAGAACAGTAGCATTTCCCTAAAGAAAACTGATGTCCTTGTGAGGGAGGTCCATAATTGCCACAAGCACACAAACAGCACCTCTGATTAAATGGGCATGGGACAAGAAAACATATGTTGCACCAGTCCTGGGAGAACTGTCTTACAGAAAAAGGCTCAGTGACATTGTGCAGAGAACAAAACTAAATCACCAACAAGCCACAGAGAGCTGCAATAGGGGCCATTCACCAGCCAGCCTCCGCCATATTCTATGACTAAATGTATATTTGAAGACTTCAAGATTTTTTTCTTTGGATTTTATTTTTGATGTTGTATGAAACATATCTGAGTATGATATATTTTGTAAGATTAGAAAATGGGTTTTGCCTCCAATTTACAGAAAGTTTTTCACATTTTTTTTTTAATAAGAATACTGAGTTGGGAATAACTTATGAGTTGGCATTACAATCATTTGATCTCCTTTGATGTAAAATGAAGCTTTTTTCCCTGTATGTCCTATATGCCATTTCAATTCAATTTAATTCAATTTTATTTTTACAGTATCAAATCACAACAACAGTTGCCTCAGTGCGTTTTATATGTAAAGTAAAGACCCTAGAGTAATACAGTGAAACCCCAACAATCAGCGGTGCTTTCTGAGCAAGCACTTGGTGACAGTGGGGAGGAAAAACTCCCTTTTAATGGGAAGAAGCGTGTGTCAGAATCAGGCTCAGGGAGGGGCAGTCATCTGCCACGACCGGCTGGGGTTGAGGGGAGGGAGACGGCAAAAGGCATGCTGTAGAGGAGAGCCGGGGATTAATGATAACTAATGATTAAATGCAGAGTGGGGTATAAACACAGAGAGCAAAAAGAGTTGAGTAAAAAATGCAGCAGCTTAGACCTAATGCAACATAACATAACAGCCCTAACAATAAGCTTTACCAAGCAACAAAAAAGAAGCTAATTATCATACATGCATTGCCTTTAGAACCCTCTAGAGAAATTTAGAATATGACTGTTACATGTGATTTAATACAAGAAGGTGGGTAATGCAAACCTGAAAGTCTGCAACACCCGAAACCCCAAAAGAGGCACATTACCATCAGATCAGTGCCTCAAAAAGATTAGCTAAATTTGGCTTAATTTAACAAATACGCTCTAGATCATGTGTATGAACAAATTAGCTCATTTTACTCACTCTGTTTTTATCTGATTGATTGCTGGCTGGTATTAAGTATCCTCATTCCTATTAACCACCGCTGAATGGGCTGAGTCGTTTATTCCCCGTGCTTGACTGCTTAACCGAAATAAAGCTTGGGATAATTGCTATAGGAGTGTATGGGGGTGGCAAATTGAGGTTGTGCAGTGCCCTACAGCCTATTTATAGGTGTTCAACCAACTGCTTTATGAAGTAAAGTGAGAAAGGTAGCATGTGCTGTTGTGTGGGTACTAATATGTGGGTGGAAACCTGAATATATGGGGGTGTAAATAAATGTGTGCTCTAGAGTAACTGCAGTCATTGTCTGAACATGGATACAGGTACACCTGTGTGCAAGTTCAGTTATGTGTAATTGCATGTGTTTGTGTCTCCTGTGTGTGTTTTTACGCCGCACCGACTTTACAAGGTCATATTTCTCAAAGCGACATGACGAGTTAACTGCCTTTGTTCAACCGCAGTCTTTCGTGGACATGTGTTTGACGTTCTTGAAGGGTATACAAAAAAAAGAGAAAAAAGAACGTTCATAAAAAAATTAATTAAAATCAAAGATTGTATCTCATCAAAAATTTCATCTTTTTGCATCAGCTCACGAAGCCATCCATTTGAGTGAGTAGGTAGGTTATGTTTGGGGTATTGCAAATCAATATGTCATTTTACATTTGTGACCAGACCAAGGCTAATCTTGAATCTTTAGACACTCAAAGACAGCAGCAAAGGTGTCAGCAAAGATTTTATTATAAACACTCAGTAGTTTATGAGTTAGACTGAGTTTCTTTCATAGGTTATCAGGAAAGTTGTGCTTCACAATTAAAGCAATATAACTTTTCATCAAAGTCCATTAAAGTTGATATCTCTGCTTCAGTAACCATAGTAGCTGCAGTTAACACAAATGTAATATAACTTGACCACCTTGACTCTGTGATGTTAGAGACATTATGTAACCAAAGAAGCAGAAGATGTGTCTCCACATTACACAAAAGACACATTCCAGTGTCTCTGAGTGACCCCACGTGGCTTTGATGACAAACACCCACTCACACTTCACTTTTGCTTGAATTCTACCTGACACAGATGCACAAAGAAAGCACTGCCTGCACCTCAGCATAGACATCAGCCTTACCGTACAAATTCCAAACTCTTTCTCATTCCCAGGGCATCCTATTTTATCATCTTGTCAAAGCCACTGGCTTGTTGGGACATAATCCCACAGCATTTTTTGGCATCGATGCAGTCATGCATATTCGACGCCTAGATCAAATACTCCTGTTTGAAAGAGAGGGACAAAGATTGCGTAAGGAGTCAAGTGGGAGTAAAAGACAGTACCAAAGTCCAAATAAGGATGGACTGCAGTGATTGTCAACCAGGACACCAAGGTTCATGTCCTGTATTATTTTGTATAGTTTGATTTTTTTCACTCACTTTCACTTTCATTTACTGGCTTCTGTAGTTTAGGAAAATGGTAAACAGCATCTATTAAAATGGGGTTTGCCAAAGTGTTCATTTGTGACAAATTGGGAGTGAGTTTGTGCTTCAAATCCCCCAAATCCTGAATTATAAACATTACTTTCTTCAAAACATAAATTAGGATTGATCTTTACTCTGAACATACTAAAGTTAATTACTAAAAAGGATGAGAGTAATACTCACTCAAGTGTGGTTTATTATTTTGGTGGTGCAATTTTAGGCAAAATACAGGCCTGGCTCAATTTCAACATCTGGCTTTTGAAAACTCTACATGGGCCAGTGCTGGGGTGTCATAAATATTGTAATTTGTCTGAGTTATTTTTTTTTTTCGCCCTCTGATGAGAAATGACCACTAAATGATTTCATCCAAATCTGATGACACTAAATGAAAAAAATATTCTTAACAACGTTGGTATTCTTCATCTTCTGGACACCATGAATATTTATTCCAAATTCCCTAACAATTAATTATAAAATTGATGGAACATTTTACTTTGGCCCAGAATCTACAAACTAATCAAAAGACTAATGCAGGATTTAAGTCTACAAGCCTTTTAAGTGCTGTTTCTAGTTATTTTGTTCCCAGTTTCCAGTTTGAGTTTGCCAGTTTATTTTCTGTTATCTTTTGGTCACTGCAATAAAGCAGCCTACTTAAGTTTACTCCCCGTGTGTACGAGTACTGCGTTTGGGTCCTTCCTCCTGCCTGCCACACAGCAAACCATGACATTAAGTCTACGAACATACACACACACAAAACACGACTGTATAAAAAACAGATATATGCACCAGATGAAATCAAGTATCTCCTGTTGGCTGGCAAATATGTGCCGGAGTTAATGTGCCTGTAAGACTGGTTGACTATAACACCCCTGAAAGCAACTGCTCATCTGTTAACTGATCATGCAGGTCCCATGGGGACATATATGTGTGAACAACTGCATTATTCAAGTCTCCTGAAAGGTTGAAACAATTAGCTGTGTATCAGGTGCTGTTTTATCATAGGAATTATATATGAGAATGGGAATTATTGTATTTCTGAGCAGACAGCACACAAAGTTCATTATTGAGACACTAAGTACATTAAGAACTTAAAGCAAGTACAGCATTATTACTTTGATAACTTTTCAAGACTATGAAATAATGCAATCCATATTACATTTCTACCACAGACATGAACATCAAAAACAGAAAAGTTTCCTGAGTTTCTATTTGGCAGGGAATATATAATATACTGTGTTCCTCCTAAACTGTCAGGGCATGGAACCCCATTTAGGATTAGAGTTTAATGGGGCTTTTGGGGCCGAATCTGCTCTCAACAAGGCTGTTTCCTAGCTCAGCCAAAGCACCCTCAGCTAAAACTGCAGGTTATTATGCATGGCTGTCAATTTTATTTAGCCTACGGTTAAAAACTTCAAAAATGGACATGATGCCTTCTAGTTTATGTTTTGCCCTGTCCATTCAGATGCTGGTGTTTATTTACCCAATACAGGACACCAGTGTGTGTCTTGGTGGTGATAAGGAGTAATCTGGAGGATACACATTTGGGAGAAATCATTAATGTGCTAGTGATGGTCCATGGCTCAATTCATATTTCATTATGCCCACTCCATGACTGGCATTTTCAAGTTGGGTATATGAAAGACTCCATGGAGTGGCACACCATCCTTCTGTTCCACAATTTTCTAAACCCCCAACCTAAAGCCCCAAGAAATATTTCCAAGAAATCATTGTTTAAGGCGCTAATTTCAGTGGCAAGCCTTGAAAATCTTATCAGGGTCTGCTGTTATTTGACATGGCCTTGGGCACTGAATATTTAAACAAATCTTCTCCCTGCTGCCCTTAGACAAGAAATGTGTGAATAAAAAGCATGAGTGGCTCCAACCAAATTAATTTTTATCTGCTCTCCTGTTGAATGTTAGCTGTCCTCAGAAAATATCAGGCCAAAGTTGTCTTTCCATTATCTTTGCAACTGAGTGTGGCATACTGTCTATTACAGCCACTGTTGAAATATAAAATTAGCACATAGTGTGTGGAAATGTTAAAAGTGATAATGAGGACTACTGACCAAACCCACAATTTGAATTAATGGGTGAACAAGATTTTTTATTTATTATTTTTGACAGTTTCGAGTAACTGTTACCGGCAGATGTATCTTGATAGTTATGATGACACGTGTTGGCACAGACCTTTACCCAGGAAAGCAGCATAAATGGGACTGGAGACACTTTTCAACCTTCAGAGATTTAACTTCTGACAATTTAAATCATGTTTGCAAAAAATCCCTTACTGCCTTGAATTGCTCCTGTTGCCTATAAATGTAAGATCATTTTAACATCTGAATGAAGCACGGAGGATGAAGCACAGAGAATGGCTAAGTATTTGAGTGATTTCAGACATAAAACTTCTCTTCGGCACTGGTTGTATTGCTCAGGGCATAGCTATTTAGTTTAATATGCACAAGGTAAAGCATGGTCTCAGACTTTATCACCTTCAAGCCTTCAGCAGCAAAATGCAATGTGATGTTGAAAAATTAACACACATGCAACAAAGTGCGTACCTGCAAGTAAAGGCAGTGAAATATTACACATAGACATTTTCAGATAGTTAGATAGATGTAGATTTAAGGCAAATTTATCCGAAATATGTGTTATGAAATGTAAATGTTGCTGTTTACTATCTTAATTTCAAATCATAAATTGGATGCGAGCTGCTGTAATGCATTTTTTTTCTCTTTATGTGTGCTGAAATGTGCACTGTCAGTACATGAGAGCTCTGACACCTCACCTCTAGTATGACCTCGGTGCAGTCCCACCAAAGCAAAGAGATGATATACAACTTGAAAAATTTTAAACAACAAGAAAAAGAAAAACTCCTCATAGTCTCCTCATATATTTTATCTGATGAACTGAGCATGAACTTAAAATAGGGAGAAAGTTTAACATCGCCTACCTTGGCAGTATTAGCGCCAACATGTTGGCATAATTTTACTGATAGAGAGTGTCTTTCAGAGTCGCTGGAGAGACACTATTCTACAAAGGAGAAACTGAGATTGTCCAGCCCAGACCACGAGGTAGGAGTTTGTCACCTTGCGAAAGGTGCAGAGAGTAGAATTGGGCTAGTAAAAATAAGAAGTGACAGGATATTGATTTGCTTATCGCTGCTGTGCAGACACACAGATGTGAAGGGCAAGAGAAGGGGGGTATGGTGGGGTGGCAGTGGTTATCTGGCTTTCACGTCTGATAGGGAAACAGAAAAAGGAAAAAAAGAGAGATTTATCAGCTGATTGCTTCGCCTCAATTTTTGTTCCACTTTCTTCATGTGCTTTACAGTAAAAGGCACATACTCTTTGAAAGTAAATATTTAAAAAAAAAAGTCCCCTGGATTATTTGGTCATTTAAGTGGATGGTGCTATCTAAAATACTTATTGATGTGGCATGTCAATGTTCCATGTACTGTAATTGCAAAACACAGACACACATGTTAATTAAATTACATAGTACAATCACAGTATGAAGCTGACAAACCTAATTTCATGGTGTTTCAAATAACTAGTACTTTAAGATTGGCATTTTGGTGTAGTGTGTATAGCTGATACTGTTCAGTACTTATAGTAAGTGCAGAGATAAAATGAAGCTGAATTCTCTGCTTTACCTCTATGCAAAATGGGAGTTATGATTATGTGTGCATGAAAATATTCTTGTGGCTATAAAAGCATTACATCTTCATAGGAACTTTTAAAAAAGGCATAATGAGTGCAGAAAAAAATACAAGAGATTTTTTTTAGAAGAATTGAAAACAAGAGATGGGGCAATATGATTCATTTTGGAGAGAGAATGGTGCAATTTGATTAAAAATCTACATACATAGCTGCTGAATTAGCACTGCTGCTGAAATGATTAACACATGATTTAAATATTAATCATGTGTTAATATTTTGGTGAGAACAGCTGATAGCAAAATATGATAAAAGGAAAAAAAGTTAAAGTCATTTCACAGTCTGCAATTTAATCTGAAAGACCTGTTATCTTGAAAATCTGGCATAGGAAAAAAAAAGATTAACATAAACATCAGGAATAAGTTGTGAACTAACTTTTTTAAAATGCTATTGTTAATAAGGCTGAACTTTTTTTTAACTGCATATGTCTCTTTCACACTTTTGCTTCTGTCACATTTCAGTTGCATCTGGTGCTGTAGGCTGACTGTAATGATACCGGACAAACCGCACTTCCTAATACTAAATAAAAATACATCATGACAACAAATCTGGCAGCTGCATTGTGTGATTAGCTGCAGAATATTTGCTTTGAGGATTATAATGGTAAAATAAATTGCATTAGTGCTTATGACACCTAGCACCAAGGCAAGCACTAAGCATTGCAAACTGATGCAGTGATGGAAGATCTGCATGTTTGATTTGGCAAAGATTTTACGCTACATTGCTGATGTAACCTTCCCATTTTTCAGGCTTGGGACCAGCACTAAGAGTACACTGTTGCTGTGCTGTGCTGGTTTGTGATGGACTATCATGCTCACAGTCGGCATTGTGACGTCAGAGGAGAAGGTAGAAAGCCTGAATACATGTGTGAATGAGAGAGAGGCAGGTGGAAAGATGCAGATGGCATGGTAATGGTGGCACTGTCAAGAAGACAGGAGGTAGAGCTGCAGGTAACAGAGTTGAAGATGCTAAGATTTTCACAGGGAGTGACTGGAAGGGTCAGGATTAGAAATGAGTATATGAGAGGGAAAGTTCAACATGGTGAGGTTGAAATGATTTGGGCGAGTGTAGATGAGGAATAGTGGATACAGTGCTCTGAAAAAGTAATTTCAGACAAAGACAACCTGAGTAAACACAAAATGCAGTTTTTAAATGATGATTTAATTTATTAAGCGGGAAAAAGCAATCTAATGCCTAATATGAAAATGTGTTTGATGATCTGAAGCATGTAAGTGTGACGAATATTAGGGAGGCGGGGTGTACTTTTTCACAGCACCGTATATTGGACAAGCAGTGTTGATTATGGAGCTGTCAGGCAGGAGGAAAAGAGGAAGACCACGGAGAAGGTTCATGGATGTAGTGAAAGAGAACATGCAGGGGGTTGGTGTGACAGACGACCATGCCAGGGATAGGATGAGATGGAGGCAGATGATCCACTGAGGCGACCACCTCCTTAAGGGAAGAAGAAGGGACATGAAGAAGAATGATGAAAGAAACTGAATCTCTAAATCTGCACAAAAAATAAAATAAAATTTACTGTCACACTGTTGGAACACTGTCTAGTTCCAACAATCTGACTGATAACAAAGCCAGATATTATTATTCATGATGAAATAATGGAAGTTGGATTTATGATGCTTTGGGTCTACTCATGCTGGTGCATAGTCAAACCAACAGGAACAATAATAATAATAATAATAACAAATTCTTAGCAAAATCTGACACTTTTTTTCAGAGTTCACATTCATACAAGGTTATTCTTAGCTTCTTATGGCATTGATCCAGAGCTGTCAGCTTAGCTTAAAAAAAGACAGTCTAAATTGATCTCTCAACTTCTCTCTTTAATAGAAAGATCACATTGTCACATGGGAAATAGACAACAGAAGAGAAAGACAGGGAAGGCACGAGAAGGGTACTGATTAAATTGTCTTCATTTACTTAACTGGCTGCTAATATTTCAATTAGAGCAACTGGAGGCAGTGACATTCTAGGGTTAAAAATGGAACATGGGAAGAATTAGTCCAACTGATTAATAGGAGGAAATGACTTCTGTGCACACTAGAGACATCCCTCTGGCATCGTTCATCACTGACACCGTCCTCCCTCCATTTGAGTCAGTCATAATTCAGCAAAAAAAGAAAAAAAAAACTCTTTCTATATTTGCTATATGCAGACATAAGAGAGAGTTTGTGTTACATGAGTTGTCAACCTGCAAAGGTACACGCTCAAGCTGCTGGCAGCAGTAGCCAGGCTGAGGCTGAATTTGACAGAAAACACATTGGAGACTTCCTCCTCCCCTTCTCTGCCTTTTCCCATTACCATAAACCCACTCACTCATGATAACCATTAATGTAGCGTCTTATTAAAAAACTATCAATACAGCCAATGCCAGTGTGCTAATGGCCAGGAATCCCTCTCAGTTAAATCTCGACTTTGGTCTCCACTTTGGACTAATGAGAACCATCACTCAGCATCTCTTTGGGCTAAATCACCTTTATTTGTATCTGCCTTTTCGCAATGTTGGCAATTTATAGAACAGAGAGCAGCAAGAGATGCATTGCAGCAAAATATAAGGGGCTGAGGTATGGGGACAGGAGGGGTAGTTTTAGTGAGGGAGGGTCTGAGGATTGAGCAAGCAAAAGGAAAGTAAAAGAGAGAGGGAGAGAGGCCATACTTACTTGGCCATTCTAGTATTTTGTGCTAGGGACCATGGTGAGCTGTTAATTGTTCAGCATTGGAGCTCTGGCAGTAAAAAAAAAAAAAGGCCCCATTGCTGCTGCCACTGATGAGGCATTGTTGTCTGGGAAAGTTTATCTCCAGTGTCGAGTCACAGGGAGGGCATGCTTGATGCAGGAGCGCCACAGGAGTTTGCCCTTCTAACTCAGGGGAGGAATTGAACATTGCTCTATCAATCTGAGCATTTTACAGCTCAGGCCTCCCAGCCGTGAGAAATGTGGGGGAGTGTTTATACTGCTCCTTATTGTCTGGGATCTAAAGCAAACACTCTGTATGGTTTGGGAAGAGTTAGTATGACAGGGGCCCATCCATTGGATAGGGAGTCTATCCAGCAGCCATAAGAAGGCAAACACATTGTTCACGGCTGAATAAGGTGTGTATTGCAATGCATTAAATTAAATTTCATCTCATGGTATTGTACGTGCTTCAGAATGTCTTTTGTGTGTATGGTAAAGGAAAATGTAAACATAAAATAAAAATTTTTTAAAAAATGAATAAAAAAACCCAAGAAGTGTGGCTTTTTATGTAAATATCATTTAGTTAATGAGACTAAAAAAATCTGTAACAACAGATCTGAGGTTGTAAGCTTTGCTCAGTATAACATGAAACAAAACAAAATAAAAATCTGTGAAAATATAATTTTATATTCTAACAGAAGTTCTGTTGAAACATATGCTCTTTCTTCATCAACACTTTACTTCACACTCATTCAGCTGCTCATATCCACACCTTTAGCTTCCAAGTAACTGAACATCTCCGCAGGTGCCAGGAACTGAGGGTTAAACACCTTACCAATATTATATCAGCTAAAAAAAAAAACAGAAAAAAACACATAACTGTCCACTTGCAACTTTTAGAATATTGGCTGCTGGGCTCCTCCATCATACCGCTAGGCTTTTGCTAATTATAAACAGCTTAATAGTCTCAATATTTGCACAGTTTACAAATAAATAGTTTTGTTGCAAATGTTAAACGCAACTATGCAACTTGCATTTTTTTTTTTCTGAGAACATACTGTTTCTATCTATTCTATACTAAACTGGTGTTTAAATGTGTTGCTGCCTCTACTGCAAAAGTACCCAAATATTAAGGAGCTGCTGTGGTTCATGAAGGTAATTTAAAATGACTTGGAGGCAAGCACCTCTGGCTGCAAATGTTATGACTGACCATTACTTTGGCAGCTTGACAAGATTAAATATTCTCATGAATAGATTTTCTTAACTTCTGAAGTTTGTAGTCTCTGTGTTTCCTTGTTTTGTTTTTTGGGAAAAGGGTGAAAAATCTTAAAAGCTCTACTTTTGTGGATAAAATAAAGGCTCAAATTTAAAACATTATTTAATGTACCTATTTACATATAGTTGATATAAATCAATATTTGCCAGTAGCACACTGCCATTTGCTTTGTCACTGTTATCCATGACCAAAATTATAATAATCATGACTTCACTCCAAAGGTTGTGCCCTCAACAGACATATAGAATAAGCATTAATGCACTACAAAGGACTATTTTACCATAGAGATTTGAACTCCTGAGAGGCATCTCTCTTTGAAATGTCCCCTACTGTCACCTCTGTCAATAAGTAAAAAGCTAAACAGCTACAGTATACATGACAAAGGCTCTGGCTGGCAGCAAAGGTAACCAAGGGCAGAGAGCCATTTAATATTTATGACACATGTCGAATCACTGAAATCACCTATTCATTAGTGCCTATATAGCGCTACAGCCCTGAAGAACTGGGGTAAATGGAGATGTATGTGTGGGTTTTTGATACAGTTGTAATAACCATCACCAAACAAGGCCAATAACAGTTTTTATGTTATAGCCATTGTAATGATTGTCAGTCTGGGAGGCGCTTCAGCCTTAACCGCTAGAGAGGCCTGCCTGCCAAGAGTGCTAGTAATATAAATGCACTTTGAAGAATGAGGGGGTTGGCATGCTTCTGGATAAGCTCCAGCTACACATCCAAAGCTTCAAAATCACAGCTCCGCTGACTCAGGCAATGATGCTTCTTACTCCTTTCTTTCTCCCTGGACTTGTCTGTAGAATGCAAGCAGGACTTGAAAGCCTTTGTTGCATTATATACGAAGTACAAACAAATTATGTCACTATATTTAGAAATCAAATTTAACCTTCTGAAAAGGGGCTGCTTCATTTTAAAGGGCAAACCACAGATCACATTTATTTTATATCAATGAAATCTTGCACTGGGGGGCAGTATTGCTATGTGGGGTCATCCAACATTGTGGATTTAGACTATTTTTTACCATTGGAAGTCAAGCAAATTCGCTTTTGATCAGTCACAATGCGTATGGACCACAGATGTGCAGATTTCAGAGTAAAAAAAAAAAAGAAACGTGTGAGATGTGCCTCTAAGTAACTTTGCTAGTTTGTTCTCAGCATACTACAGTGCGCTCATAAGCCAGTTTGATTCATTACTGTATTAAATGTGGATGAAAATGGGAGACCTGCTAGCAACAGTAGGAGGTACTTAATACCTGTTCTCACCCCAACATAACAAGGCCTCCTCAGGACCTTTGAGTGTAAAACTGCATCTCACAGGACACCCATTTGGCATAATTTTTAATATCTGTGGTGGTTTGACTTAAACAAGTTCCCTTAACATGACAGACATCATTAGAACACAGGTAAATGCAACATGGAAACCAAGGAAATGGTGGCGAAGCTAGTAGCAGATAAAGAGTGCAACAAATTTTCTCTTAATTAAAAGGGTGTGCCACTGGAAGCAAAATCCTGATCTTTTCCTAAACCTAACCAAGTGGCAGCAAGTGGGAAAATGACTCTAAGAAGTTCAACATGTTTTAAAATATGACAAGTATGGGTGTGGACCAGTGTGGTGCTCATGTGGTGTTTACAGTGAATGAGCAGACAGAAAGATTTGTGAGTTGTTACTCAGTCACATAAGAACTATATGTTCCACACAATCCTTTAATAAGCATCCCAGGGTTTTGGAAAAAGAAGAGGCTTCAGACATGAACAGTGGTTTTCTAGATATTCCCCCTGTCCATTTTACGTCACTTCTATACATCTCATAAAAAATTTTCTGACGGTTGCGGCACCTTTAGTGTTCATTCAAGTGAGTATTAAATAAATATAACTTTTGATAAATTCATTCTATGGGCATATGTGCTAAGTTGAGAGAAAAACGTTAGACTCTGGAAGCTCTGAAAGAGCTCTGACACATTGTGGCTCCAGGCCATGGTGCAGGCGGTCTTGGTGTCAGCCAGCCTGACAACAAAGGAGAGAGCGGTTTATTCTAAGCTTGGATCCTGCCTTGCAAGCCAATAATGTTTTTTTTGTTTGTTTGTTTGTTTGGTTTTTTTGGGCCACAAAAGATCAGTGGAAAAAGCACTATTCTAGACTTTTAAGTCACTCTCTCATTCATAACAGTCACGTCTATAGTTTTGCCTCCTCTATAGTGCGTCAACACCGCCATCAGTGTATGTAGTGATGTCTGGTCACAGTTGGTCCAGCCACAACTTAAGACTTACACTTATCAAAAGTTATTCAGTTTCTTGCCACAAGAACACAATGACACTGCAGCAAGGGTTTACTTTCATAATGGAGCTCTGTCAGTAGAGATGTACCCGAGGTCACTGATAAGAAGGATTATATATTTATTTGATTTATTTTTATGTGCATATTGCAACTCGGGACATTTCAAATCAGACCTGGAAAAAAGAAAATGACATACTAGAAATAAAGAAGTTGTCTTGCTAAGTTGTGTTTTGGGCCAGAACATCTCACAAGCTTATCCTCTTGGGAGCATGTGAATGTGAAAAGTGATTACAGCAATGTCCCGCTAACCTTCTCAGACCCGAGCTCTTGTTTTGGGTACATTTTAAATTTAGCTATTTGGGATTAGTTGACCTGATAAGTATAAAAACCAGACATCATCTTTGAACAGACAGTACTTTAAAAAATGTGTGTCCTCATATGGGGACAGTGGATTTATTTTGCATCCCAACACAAGACACATTGTTTAACAAACTATAAACACTTTATTGATCAGAATGAAGTTTAAGGTGCAGAAAAACTATATGTAATGTCTCCACATATGGACACAGTCTCCCAAGAGCCTATGAGAGGCTAAAGTGGGCTGACATCAGACAAAAGGCAGAGTACATCAAAAACTTTCCCCAAACCAGAGGGACCAGGCGTAGGATTATGGACTCAGACTTGGAGGTGCTGACTCTCATCTTATTGGCTTCACACTCAGCTACAAACTGTACTAAAGGTCAGGTTTTGATCAAGCCAGCAGAACCACATCATCTTAAAAAAAAACCCAAAAAAACAACAACAACAAAAAAAAAAAGAAAAAAAAAGAGAAAGATAAGGGGTGCAATTATGAGTTTTGGAGACAAGAGGTAGCTCAGTCCTTCAGACAAGCTTGTCCTTGTGCCAAAGCCATTGATACAATTCTCACTCTCACTTGGTTATAGATCTCAGTGAGTGGTTTCAGATGACTTGCTATGCATAGCTGTGATTCTAACTTTATCTAGCTGGTACTGCTACCCTCCTGCACTAGCTTTGATTCAGTCTACAATGCTGGGGGGCCATGATGCCCATGTCCCAGCCTTTGCCCGCCACCCATCTTGCACACCAACCAACCTCAATTCCTGTCCCATGTTGTTGATTCAAACTGTGCCTGGCTGAGGTCTATGGCCAAAGGCCCAGCCACCAGATGCTCACCAGTGAGCTCCCCTTCCAGGTCTGGCTCCAGAAGGGGGCCTCTCCCAGAAGGGGGCCTGCATTACATCCCTTTCCCAGGCATTGTAATGCAAATCCTATTTGTCAGTTTTCATTTTGCTTTTTTAAATTTTTTTTTCTAATTATGACAACATTTAAAACATCACATAAGTTTTCCAAGATTAACCATAAAGAAAAAATCTATGAAGGAATGGGTCTACTCTTGACATGAAAACAGCACCTGATTAGCTTTATCACCCCTAAAAGCTGCAGGACTATTCCCAGATGGCTGTTTGGTGTGCTGCATGCAGATGAGACACATCTGAATGTCTCCTATGAGTGTCGTTGCGGCCCATAAATGTCACAGAAGTTAACGATATATGGCTGCCATGCAGAGCCGCATTAAGCAAAAAACACTGTGATTTTACTGGACAGCAGTGGTATACTGACTGTCGGAAAATTACCATTGTCATTTATTACCACTATCCTTAGAAATTACTGCTCTGGATTTATGCACAAAGAAAGATATGTGTTTTAGTTTACATGTTTCTATGTGTATAGGAAAGAAAAATGAGGATTTGAAAAAAAAGGGTGACAGGTGAAACAATGGAAGTGATAAAGTAAGTGAGAGAGAAGCAAAAAATATTAGAAACAGTGTAGTCACTTTCTTTATGTCTTGACCTTTCTGTCTGTGTGTGGGTTTGTGTTTATGTGGCAAATTCAGTAGCCCTGTGCATGTTTGAGTGTGTCAAAACAGTGCAACGCTCCCATCCAGCTCACATCGCTTCAGGTTTGTATCCCTCCAACTGCAGGTCACAAAGTGACATTGTGCTTTTATAGCTGCTCTCCATGGTGCTTCACATAAGCTCTGAAATGACTAAATCCCTCAGCCAGTGTCCCTGACCCCCAGCATTCCTGTTAGTGCTGCTGCATTCACACTCTTTGATGTGGCCCTGAACTGGAATTGGTCATCGGCCTCATTCCAGGGATTGATACCGCCTCTGCTGTTCACATGCCTACAAGTCTGCAGAACTCGGCGCGGCGGTCGGCTGGTGTCTGTCTGATAATCTCTCTGTTTCTCGTCTTCACTCCAGCACTGAAATGGGGGGGGGGGGAATTATAAGTGCAATAACCTTGAAACAAGATCGCCTTCTTCATACTATGTTTGAGCAAAAACTAGAGTGAAAACTCTGCAAGTGCCACAAAATGTCAAAATGAAAATCTCCCACTGATGTACACCCACATCCTTGACGACAAACGCAGTTATTTTACTTCATAAAGAGAAGTAACATATTGACATTACACATCCTGAAAATGAGGCATGTTGACTAGAGAAAAGAAATTAAATTAGTTATATCACTTTCATAAAATCAGGTCACACTGCAAATATAAAAGAAATAAACTTTAACTCATTAAGTGTTTGTCAGTTGAGGTAGTTACTCGTTTATATTGTGTGTACATCTACACTATCATGTATTCATATACAGATCTGTTCATTACCTGGTGTGTGTCCTTAGCTGAAGAGAGTGGAGCCAACTGAATAACTGATGCATTTAACCACAACCGATGCATCTACCACTGTTCTAACACTGCACCTAACAATGGCTGGTTATATAAAAACTGGAACAATAAATCATTATGTGAATAAAAAAGCTCATTGAAGACCACTGCCATTATTGTTCTCACTCGGTTATTACATTTTTCTATCTTTTTTTTAATTTGGCTAATTATTTGGTTGATTTACTCGGGGTCTATTCCTGTCTAATACGTTTTAATCATATCGTGGTAAACCGATCATTCATTCCAATCTTTTCTTCTTTCTGAGACATTGTTATAAAATTTTGAATATAATTCTTAGCTTGAAAAGTTTACATATGTATTGTGAATTGTGGGTTTGCCAACAAATGCACTATAAATGTATTTCGGTAAACACACATAAATCTAACTTGTGAAGTGGAATTTTCCAATGCTCTACTTTAGTCTTACTTTCATGTTTTAGTCCTCAACCTCAATACACAGAACCAGGTGATATTGACCTAATTTTTTGTTTGCTTGGTCAAGCCCCTTCAGCTGGCCTGGTCACGGATGACAAATGCATTATTAAACAGCTGCTAAGCCAACTCAAACTTCACATTCAGAATGAAATACAAGCTGGGGTGAATGTAGGTGTAGCTGCTTAGCGAGCCAGCAAAGACATCGAGGAGATGATAGCTGTGGAACAACTCAAGGGTATTCTATATGAGGCACACCCCCCACCCCACCCCTGAGATTTGCTCCAGACTCATACCAGGCTGCTGTAGAGATATTGTGGAATACAAGTGCTAATGAGACGATACTCCTTACAGCCAGAAGTGTGATCTGTCGGTCATGTCTAGCTAGTTCAACATTTAGCAGTTCATATTACTATACTGTGTTACAGAAATTAGAAATAACATTATATTAAGCAACAATATTTTAGAGAGTACTGGAAAATAAATACTGTAATCCTCTAAAATCTGTAATCCTGCAAAAATAAAGTTCACATAGTATCTTTCTGTGAAGCGTTTGGAATCCAGGGTTACCCTTAC
This sequence comes from Tylochromis polylepis, assembly GCA_015107715.1. Lineage (NCBI taxonomy): Eukaryota > Metazoa > Chordata > Actinopteri > Cichliformes > Cichlidae > Tylochromis > Tylochromis polylepis. The sequence continues at coordinate 5,653 of VVHJ01062023.1, read as the reverse complement.
TCCCTACTAATGCTCAGGTATATTTTTTTGACTATCATGGAATGGGGTTCTCCTTAATGCCACCTTTCACTAGATCCCTTACTAATTGTTTCTGTCTCCAAGGTAGCATGGCTGCTCTTTGATGTTCAAACCCCTTCCTCCTCACAAAGGAGACTGACGGCAGGAGCAGAGAGAGAGGCAGATGGGCCGCGACAGGATACTGCGAACCTGACGTCTCTCTCTCCCCCTTTCAAGTGCTCTGGTTCAATCAGCCCTTGCCGCACAAGCTGTTGTGGAGCACCTTTGAAATCATGGCGTCTGCACAATAGTCTTGACTGTTAATGACTTCTTGTAAGTTCCAAAGCGGCTCTGATTACACATCCTTGTGCACACGCACATGTACCGGCAAGCTCAGACTGGAACAACAATGTCGCGTGTAACCCTATGTGCACTCACACACCCTCTGTCATACACACACACACCACTCAAACACATTAAGTGGCGTATGTGTGCTCAAAAACATGCTTCATCTCCTAGGCAACACCTTGGAAACCAGAGTGAGGACACAAGTAAACAATTAATATGATAATTAGGCTGATCAGCAAAGCTAACATATAGAAGACATGTGCATAAAATGTTCATAGTAAACTAGAGCAGACTAGAAGAACAGCATAAGTGTAGGCATATATCATTTTTATGCCATTAAAAAAAAACTGATGTTTGATCATGAAACTAGGTTACACCGTTAAAATATTAAGTATACACAGGAGGCATATGCGATTACTGTGTACATATGCGATAACTTTTTCAAAAGCATTCTGTGTTGGGTTTGATTTGGTGCCATGTTACATCTTGTTATGAGCTACCAGGCTTCTTGAGCCATTTTAGAGAAGTGGTATCAAATGGTACAAGATGTCAAACATGCAGGTGTTCACCTCTAAAAATATGGCACCACAGCTAACAGCATGCCTTGAAAATACAACTAAAGTATTGGACTGCCTTGAAGGAGATGGGAAATCCAGTTCTCTCTGGAGCTGAAACTGCAAGGACTGGCCTTAATTAGGTGGTAGGCTTAGAGAAACTGGCATGTTGAAGTACGTGTGTGTACGTGTGTGTGTGCATGTATGTGTGCTCAAGTATGCATGTGCATGTGTGTCTGAGCAGCAAAGAAAGACAGTACAATACTCTCCTCTGCTTAAAGTGGAAGGCTTATTACTCAAACATTCCAAAGTGTTATCTTGATGTCAAAACCATTAGGAAAGGCTTCACCTCTGCTAACTAACTGTAATAAGTAAACTTTGACCCCCTGTAGTGACTTTTTTACATCTCCAAGGACGTATAAAGTGGTTGATCAGTGCCATGAAATTCAATTCCTGAAAGTAAAACTTCTACAAATTTAAAAAACAAAACAAAACAAAACACTTCCACAGTCTAACACTAGAATTTTATCTGCTTCCAATCTACCTCACCTACTGACACCTTCTATAATTAAAATTCTCATAAATAGCAAGTCAAGTGTAAGGTTATTCAGGTATGGCAAATGACTGAAACAGACAAGTAATAGGAAACATGGGATATTTTTAACCCAAGACAAAAAAAGAATCTATTTACGAGTTTGCATGTATATGTTTATCGTTCCTACATCAGAAAATTGTCTTGAACCTGGAGTAAAAAAACCTAGCCTAAATTTATTATAACTTTATTAGTCAGGCCAGTTTTATCAACAGTGACTGGGCAAGTTACAATTTTTGCAGTTCGTACTAATTGCAAATGAAGGCCAGTTAAGGTCAAGTGTGATGGCACATTTCACATCCTCAGCAACATTATCTTGTTCTTGTTTGTATATTCAGAGATAAAAACAAATGCGGTTAAGGATTTTAGAGAAGAATGTGAGAATGGAGGCACTTCATCAACAAAACCCCATTTATTTTGTTAATTACCACATTTACTTAGCCAATTACTATACTGACATGCCTATGTATTTTGAGTGCCATAAAGACTTACAGAGCTACATGCATCACTCTAACACATGAACACATTTTTTTAATGGTTTTGTCGATTTGATATGTTGAAGACTTTACATGTTCCTGTTTGCTACAAAATACTTATCTTGTTTTGTATGTTTTTCTTTATTGTACACATTTCTACCAGATCAGACATGTTATCGTTCAGAAAAATAAATGTCTTAACACAACAAGGTTAGATTATAGCTGTGATGATAAAGTGATTCTTAACAACATCCATTCACAACTACCTTTATCAGCAGGTGTAATATGCATACAGCTACATATACCAGAATCAGTAGCTACCTTGACTACAGCTTTCACAAACATCTGTTACAGGGTAAATGAGAAAACCTGCCTAAAATGGACCCATACAAGAAAAAGTTCTTTAATATGTTTTGTGAAAAATCACAGGACAATTAAAGTTTTAAATTCCAAATTACTGAAAAGCCTTAGGACGCAAGGGCAATGTATCAACAGTAATCCATTCTCTAAATCCAACCACGAAAAGCTGTTAGGCACATTAGGTACATCTACCATGTACAAATTTCTGTAAGATCTGCTTTAAATATTCATGTTTTTATAGCAATCAAACCAGATGTGGTTTGCAGATCACAAGAATTCTTCAGGGTTTGGCTGAGTATTAGAAGGAACTGACATGGAGGTGGGGATTGTCTTTTGTGGTATACTACACCTGAAAAACCAAGAAGTCAAGGCTGGTTTTGAGGAGGTTTTAAAAACAAAAGAACAAAAGAAAAAACAGGAGCACCAGGAGTCCAAACACGAAAAAAAAAAAAAATCCAAAACACAGAGTCCAGAACTGCACTGTTCAGGAGGCCGGCCCGGAGGCTGATGGCACAATAGTCAAACACACCATTCAGGAGGCCAACCGCGCAGAAGGCAGCGGCAGAGCAGTTCAGGAGGTCGCCCACGATGGCGAAGATGACCACCCGATGGTCTGGAAAGTGGCTGGCAACGGTGAGGTGCTGGACATGGACGTGCAGGCTGAGTAGGAAGTGGACGAACAGGACCAGAAGACGGCATGGCAGCTGCAAGACCAGACGTGGCAGGACTAGATGGCGTGGCAACTGCAGGCGGCGGAGCTGGACCAGACGGTGGCGTGGCAACTGCAGGCGGCAGAGCTGGACCAGACGGCGGCGTGGCAACTGCAGGCGGCAGAGCTGGACCAGACGGCGGCGTGGCAACTGCAGGCGGCAGAGCTGGACCAGACGGCGGCGTGGCAGGTGACAGCATGGAAACTGCAGGTGGCAAAGCAGGTGGTGGTGCTGCAGGCGACGGCGTGGAAACCGCAGGTGGTTGAGCAGGAGGTGGAGGAACAGACTCACCAGAGGCGTCAGTGGACATGAGGAGATGCTGGACGGGCTCACTAGAGCCTCCAGCAGGAACGGACAACCTCTGGGTAGCCTCTCCAGAACCCCCAACCGACACTGACGGTGGCACAGAAACCGTGGACGGCTGGATGGACTCTCCCGAACCTCCAGCAGGAACAGACGACAACTGGGTGGTCTCTCCAGAGCCCCCAACCGACACTGATGGTGGCACGGAAGCCACAGACGGCTGAAGCAGCTCCTCCAACCCTCCAGCGGAGACAGATGGCTGAACGGGCCCTTCGGACCCTCCAGCAGAGACTGAACCGGCAGGTGCAGAGACCCCCGGCAGAGACGAGACAGAACCGGCAGGTGCGGAGACCCCAGCAGAGGCGAAGCTAGCTGGAGCCGTGTGAAACACACAGCTAGCTTTGGTTGCCTTTCAGGCTGCAGCAACCCATAGTCCATTGTGGGTAGGATGAGCTGGCCAGAGCTCTCGGGGAAGGCTGCTGAGGGCTGGGCAGCAGGCTGCGCTGAAGGCTGGGCAGCAGGCTGCGCTGAAGGCTGGGCAGCAGGCTGCGCTGAAGGCTGCTGTGGTGGTTGTGAGGATAACTGAGGTGGTGGTAGATCTAACGACTGAGCCAGCGACTGAACAGGAGACTGAGCCAGAGGTTTTAGTGGTGGTTGTGATGATGGCTGAGTGAACGGCTGGGCTGCAGTCTGAGCAGGTGGTGGACCTGCAAACTGAACAGGTGACAGAGCTAGCGACTGAGCTAATGGTTGAACTGGTGATGGGGCGACAGACTGAGCTGGTGACAGAGCAGGCAACTGAGCTTCGGACCGAGCTAATGGTTGAGCTACAGGCTGAGCTGGAAACAGAGCAGGTAACTGAGTAGGTGGCTGAGCAGGTAACTGAGCTGGTGACAGAGCAGGCAACTGGACTGATGCCTGAGCTGAACTATGGACTGACCCAGTGACTGAAACAATTGTTGTAGTGATTCTCCTGAGCCTCCAGCGGAAACAGGGACGGACGTCAGCTCAGGAAAAACGGTCTTTGTAGTTGGGTGGGCAAACTCAGGCTCGTCATACTAAGGCTCAGTAAAAACGGACCTATTGAAAATGAATTCTGCATTTTCATCACCATGGTCAGCACTTAGAAAAAGCAGTCTCAGGGGTGACAGACACAGAGTTAACATATCCAGGCTCAATGAAAACAGATTTATCAAAAACAGGTTTAGCACCTTTACCACCACGTTTACCAGTTTGTGAACAGACAGGTTTGGGTTTCTCAGGCTTGAGGAAATGATTATAATCTTCATGGTCCTACGCCTTGTAAGAGAAAGGACCGAAACTGGCTTCCCAGTCTACATCATCATCCATAAACGAAACACCAAATGCCTCTGGGGTGAGTTCATAGTCCGTGGTAGTGATAGGTTGAGTGTGATTAAAGCAGTCATTTTGACTCACCACCGGAAGTTGCTCAGCTCAGTTAGAGTGATGGCGGCGTGAGCGCCGCTTCTTCCGGGAAAAGGTAGCGGGCGGTGCGAGCAGCTGAGCCCCCGGCATGCTAAACGGCGAGGCCGACGCTGGAGCGTGGGCGTATGGGGAAACGCGGAGGACTCCCACCTGAAGCGGCCAAGGCTTGGATGCCGACGGAGCAACAGGTGTGGGCTTTTGGCAGCTCCAGGGACCGCCGAGAGCTAGCCGAGTTCTCTGAAAAATGCGCCTGTAGTCAGGAGTGCGCCAGGGCCTCCAGCGGAGCTCCTCCTCCAGCTGGGCAAAGGCTGCCTCCCGACGCTCGTGAAGCTCGCGGTATGCTGGGTCCATGAAATAGATGCGTCGTTCTGTCATGGTGCGCTGTGTGCAGGCAGGCAGGGAAGGACCCAGACGCAGACTTCAAACATGGGACAGAAACTTAAACTCAAGGCACAGCTTTTATTGCCGGACAGAACAAGCAGAAAACTAACTAAACTCAGAATACAAATAAACTAGACAGGTAGAGAGACAGAACAGATGAAGGTATCAAGGTTATGATGATTAACAACACAACACAGAAAACACAGGGCTTAAGTACACAGACAGGATAACGAGAGGATGGGAACAGATGGTAACACAGCTGAGACAAATCATAACTAACAAGATGAGGGGAAGGACAAGGCAGACACACCCACACAGGACAGGGACTATCAAAATAAAACAGGAAGCACAGGGCTGACACAGAGAACACCTAGACACAGAACAACAAGAGAATCAGAACCTGGGTCTTTTGACCCAGCATTTTGAGTTTATGTATATTTATGGCTTATGTTTAGTTTTTAGGTTTTCTAAGTTCTTTTCCATTAT
>VVHJ01062021.1:0-14165 GCA_015107715.1 Tylochromis polylepis | reverse complement strand
TGATTTTGTTGTCAGCACATTCAACTATGTAAAGAACAAAGTATTTAAAAAGAATATTTCATTCATTCAGATCTGGGATGTCTTATTTTTGTGTTCCCTTTATTTTTTTTTTGAGCAGTGTATTTTTTTTTCTAGTTTTACTTAGGTTTTCCCACCTGAGATGGAAAGTGTACCACCTTAATTTACCTATTAGTATCCATATTTAAATGAGAGCTTCAGCCAACCATGAAGACCTCATTGGGTTCCCCTCTATGTTCAAATATCATTTTCACTATTATTATTATTATTTTATTTCATATTAATAGTCTCATATTCATGGTGGAGCCACCCTGACATGTGACAAATTGCTGAACAAAATTCTTGTAATTATCTCAATAGTTTCAAAACTATCAGTATTTGTAATTTTTTTTAAGACAGTTTTGTATGAGAGAGCCTGAACTCCCTTTTCTTTAATAAGTCATCTTCAAGAAATAGTTTCCATGCTTCTTGAAGGACCTCCACTGTGTTTTACAGGTGGCTTTAGAAACTCACTGTTTTACCTCTCTCCTGGTCTCCCTCATTCATATATGATCTGAGCCAAAAATTTCATATTTGGATTCATCACTTCATAAGACCTGTTGCCATTTATTTTCACTCCAGTTCTTGTGTAATCTAGCATTCCTCAGTATTTTCTCCTTTTTTCTCTTTCTTAATAATGGCTTCTTGACAGCCATTCTTCCACTGAGACCATTTGTGATGAGGCTTCAGTGAACAGTAGATGATCAGCTGAAGGGCCAGATGCATCTCTAAGGCCCTGTGTCAGGTGTTTACTGAATATTTTGCAGTTTTGTAAGGACATGAGTTTCAGATATTGTTCATCTGCTGTAGATAGATTTTATTTATTTATTTATTTAGCCCTTCTATTTCTTCTTTTGTCCTCCACTTGTCCAGTTTCCTTTAGATTTTTTTAGGGACACACTGCACACTATAGTCAAACATTCCAAGTTTAAGGATGCAAAAATACAATTTTATACCTGTCAAACCTTGTTATCAGTGCCATTTTACTATAGATTTGACTAAAGAAATGGGAACAAATTATGTGTTTTTGCAGTGAAATGACCACAGATACAATTTAAAATCAGTTCTTTGATAACTTTTCTATTCTCTATAGAAACAAAACTGCTTCATTCATTGAGTTAGGTACTTTTTTATGCTTGAGTGGTTCACACTTTAGGTCCTAACAAACAACCAAACAAATAAAATTCCTCTGAAAATGGTGAGGTCCAAGCAGCCAAAAAAGTCTGGCTCCTGGAAATCATGCATTGCTTTAAAAATTTCCATAGTACTGTAGACTCAAACATGTGCATGTCACAACAGTGACCCTTGAGTAAGGACCTTCTTAACCTTAAAAGTAATTCTACCTCCAATCATTATGGTTAATGATCTCTTAAAATAAGAAAGTGTCTATTTGTGGCCCCAACAGTATGCATCCTGGCCTCCAACCAGATCTTTTTGCTAATAAAAACCTGTTGTCTGGTTAATACTGTGGGAATTAAATGATCACGTAAGTATTATGTCTTCTAACTACTACCCCGGTATTGCCATGTTACTACCAAGCTGTAACGCTATGACGAATATCGTCACTGAGGATCTGTAACAAAACTCCACCAGCACTAGGACCCAGCGGGACCCTGGATGATGAACAAGAGCCCCTAGTCAAAAAGTGTAGCGACCACTCTGACTCACTTGGCCGCACAGAGGCCGACAGAGCTCCGCCGTGTATACGGGTACAACTCGTCTCATATGAGCAGAACTTTGAACCGAAACAACTGAGGGATTATTACTGGAAACAAATCGGGCGGCACAGACTTCAGAACATCTGAAGACATGGACTCCAAACGCCAGAGTGGTAAGTAAATATCCATGTATCCCACGGTAACTGGTAATACTTTATGATAAAGCCTCCATAGGTTGGGTGGACACCAGTGCAAATGTAAGAGCTCCTCCATAGCGAGGCCACATTCGTAAACCCAAACAGAAACAGCTGGCTACAGTAAAAAACATTATCCACCACATCAGATATGATATACAGTCCTTTTTCCTAACAAAAGTGACATTACGAGTGGTTTTAATACATCTGGGGTCTCGTTAAACACACGTGAATCGAAGAAGCAGCATCTGTCTCAAGTTTCTCTGAGTGAGCGAGCAGAGAGCGCCTCGCGCCTCGCTGCCGGTTGACTGCTGGGGAGTGATGTCATACAGCCACGCGCCGGGTGGTGAGCTGTGTGAGTGGATGGAGGAGGTATCCTCAGGTAGTGATGCAATCTGATACCAACAGAAAAGTGCCCTGTTGGAAGCAGCGCTGCTGGTGGGAAGCAGCAGCAGCAGCTGAATGGCTGCTCTGTTTTAAAACCCTTCAGGCCACTGTGCTGCAAACAGGAAGCTGCTTTACGGGAGACCAGGTGATGAAGAAGGGGCTTAATTTGAAAGATAATTAAAAAAGGGGGTTCGTTTATCACAGAGATAACTGGTTAAATAGGCAGTCTGCATTAAACGGAAATGTAAATGGATGTAAATGGGATGGCTCAGTGCAGATGAAGAATTAAATTCTAAGCATCTTATCTTGGAATTTGGGACTCTTATCTTATCTGATCTGATCTCATCATATCTTATCTTATGACACATAACTTCCCCCTTTTTATTTAGCGTGCAGTTCATCTCTTTTTATTATCATAGGATTAGTGTGAATTTATTGATAATTCATCTTTTGGCCACCTGTGTTTTACGGATAGGAGTGTTGATATCTAGTAAAGGCCATTCACATCAGAAGTGATTCTTTGTAGGATAAAAGCTATGTTACGCTTCCCTGTAAAAGCAGGGAACAGTAACAAAGTCACCAGACGCCCTCACTGCAAGGTTTGGATTTCTCCTTTAATTTGTCCCTTAAATTGGTCAAATTTAATTGGTCTGTAAATTTGTCTGTTTGTCAGGAGGATGAAACAAAAACTACCAAGATGACTTTCATGAAAAGTTGTGCAGACTTATAACATGGACAAATTGAAGAACTGATTCAGTTTTGTTGTGCATCTGGGTCACTTTCTTTTTCTTGCCTTAAAAACTGGAAAATGCTGAAATGGCCTTGGCAGAGGGTGGACTCGCTGCCCTTTTAGTTATTTTATTTACACCTCTGCTTTTCCAGTGTGAAAATGTGTTGGAGGGGAAAAACATGGAGCACTCAGACACAAGCGGCAGATCCACAGCCAAACGGATGGAGCAGCTGTACACCGCAGAAGAAAATATTCTCACAGTAAATGTGTGAATAATTGATACTGGAGATTTGGCCAAATATTGCAAGTGCTTCAGTGGCTGGGAAAAATTGGTAGATTCTGAGCTGTGGATAAAGGAGAGATTAAAGAGCTGCAAAGTTTTCTCACAACCTTAATTTTAATTAAAAAAAGGTAAACCTACCCGTCACTGAATTTTTACACTATTTTGTATGTGCATTCTGCCTATAAGTGGTTTATTGCATTTGCACATATGATTTTTCTCAGTTTAATAAGTGTCACAAGCCTTGACCTCTGCCACGTTTGCCTTACAATCCCTTTCCCTCTACAGTTCATTCCACCGCGCCACACACCCCCTTGCTCCATTTTCAGCTCAGAGAAAGTGCACAACTCCCTCTTGATTGGATTTCAAGTTATGTTTCACAGAGCAATATAACCTTCATGAACAGAAGTGAGTCTGCAGCTCAAAGCCAGAATTAGCTGCGCTTCAAATCAGCAGTGATTACATTTTCTGTAACAGAAACGCAACAAAGCAGCAGGTCTGTACATGTGGCCCATGTGGGTCTGGTGTAGGTGGAAGCTAAGCTGATGTGGTGATGATAGCAGCTTCCCCCCACCACCAAAGTGGAAAAACAGAGAATCATCATGTTTTGTCCTCATCATCACCCTGTCACTCCCTGTAAAAGCAATAAAAAATAAAACCTTTGAGTGGGTGTGTGTGTGTGGGTACATACGTCTCAGTGTTTGCATTTGTGGAAACAGCGATGACAGCTTACAACAGTAAAGTGTGGTCTGGTCCAGTCATTTTAAATCTTGTGCACTTGATAGGATATTGCAGACTTAGTTCAAGAAAAGAAACGCAACTAGCTAATTTCCCAATTTCATGCCTTCACACTAACTCATACTAACTGCGTTCTGGCTGCTGCGTTATCTTTAAAAGCATTTTCATTCCACTCTGGGCAAATAAAGAATTTCAGTATTTATAAAAGTCGTTTGTGCCCCTGTGTTTCCTGTGTTTACACACTATTTGCCATCTGCAGAAAATGATAAGATACTAAAAGAATGTGAAAAGAATTCATCTACTGTTTCCCCCCAGCTGTTTCTTTTTAAGTATCTTGCTATCTTTGTTGTGGACTTTATAAAGTGCCTGACTGAACGCTAACCCCAGGCAAGCACTGACACCATCTTTTGTTGTCACGAAAATATGAATTACTGGATGCTGTGTCTCTGAAGTAGACTTTTGTCTTAGTGGGAGCTGCTGGGCCTGCCAAGCCTTGAACTTTGGCCTCTGTCTGAAGAGGATGGGTGTCTGGGGAAGGGACAGAGGGAGACAGGCGAGGGAGAGGAGTTAAAGGGAAAGGATCTCAGAGGAAGGGAAAGAAAGGAGTGGCAGAGAGAATATGCAATCTGGAGGGACCTCAGTGCTAAGGAGTGTGGGGGAGGCAGGAAGAGGACAGTTTCATACATTTTTTGCATGAAGTATATGTCTTAAAATACCCTTGTTACAATATTAATGTCAATCAGGTAATATAATCTATGGAAGCAAGAAGCAGTACAGTTCAGTGCATTCATATAGAGTACTTCTGAGTCATGAAGTTTTGGTAAAATTATAATGTGGAGGGATATTTTGAATGGGAGAGGCAAGTGAAGAAGGGTAGCCTTGGATTTATGTTAATTGGTGTGTTAGAATTGTAATGGATGGGAATGAAAGCCTCAGTTTAGGAGATCCAAACTGTCTTTCCTGTTTTGACCTGCTGCCCATAGGTATTATGTGGCGAGAAAAACAGCAGCAGCAGCAATAAGTAGCAGTTGTTTTGTTCTGAGCTCCAACCAAACACACTAAATCAGTCCAAATGAGAGTCGCATGGCCCGAGTCTCATGACTGATCTTCATCAGGAAGTCTGTCTGTGGAAACACACAGAAAAAGGAACGTGAAGAGGCACAAACAAACACATTCCTCTTTGTACTCTTGTGACTGTATGTTTACTCAGACAAGGAAGAGAGAGACAAATTAACAGTGAGCGTTTGTGCTTCCTCTTAGTTAAGTGAATGATTGTGTCTATCAGTGGAAAAAAAAAGGATTTGAAGAGGAAATTTGTGCCGTGTGTGTCTGTGTGTGTGTGTGGTTCTGGGTGGAGTGTGGGTGTGTGGGGCTGTGGGGGATTACAAAGATCCCTCTGTGGGTGAGACAGACCACAATCCTGCAGAACAGCTGATTCTCAGCTTCTGGACCCTCAGGTCTCTTGAGAGAGAGGGAAATAGAAGGAGAGAGAAATAAAGATATAGACTCAGAGATGGGGGGGGGGAGCATGTGCACTGATGTCCTTGACTGTGCGTGTCTTTGAGACCGGCAGAAAATAGATCAGAGCACCAGTCTGATTACTCGAGATCTTTGTTGTTTGTTTTTTAATTGAAGTTTCCTCAAGTAAAGCAGAATGCATCTGCAAATTGAGCACCCATCAGATAAGAAGCTTTCTATTCAATTGGTTTGGGGAAAAATCTAGAGTATGGGCAAGAGATGGAAGGAGAGCATGCAGCGAGAGAAGATGTTGGGGCAGAAATAGAAACAGCAGGACAGAAAATGGGAAAGTGGGAAGAAGTGAAGGAGGAGGAGGTGAGGTTCACAATGGAATGGAGAGTCAAGATCAGGAAGGAGGGGAGAGAAGCTCCTGTCGACAGCTAAGACAGGAAACCACAGCTGCACTCGCACGTACACTCACTCAAACACACACGCACAGCTGCTGGAGATACAACCCTGCATGCCCGTGGATTGAGACCATGCAGCTGCGCTGCACCACGCCCCTCTTACACTGTGTGTTAGTTCCTGTTTTGTTTTCTCTGGGAGACTCTGACTCCGACAATACAATTGTTTGCTCTGGTCTTGCTGAGCATTGTGGTCATCTAATTTTGGCCTTTGTGGAGACAATAGAGTATTGTCCGAGTGAGAGGGGGAGGTAGAAGAGGCTTATGGGCGAGTGAGGGCTTTTTCTCTCACTCTCTCTGCCTTCACCTTGGGTGAGAGGAAAACAGACTGTTTTGATCTTATTTTTACTTAACCCTTGTTCCACTTCTTTTCTGGGAATGGTCGAATTTTTTATTTTTTTAGGTGTATTTTTGTCATAATAAATTGTAAACATACTAAAGCTTACTGATCTGACTAATCATTGTGAAGCATTAGTTGTTATTCCTAACAAAGCCATAAAATTAAGTGGATCAGATTGTAAAAAGGGACATGAGGTGAAAGGGTCTGCTTTTCCAAATCATTCCTGAAAAATCCTGTTGATTTTCCATCTTTCCAGCTCTGAACTTCCTGCTTTGTATTATGAATGAAATTGAACTGTAAATTTGACCATTTTAATGCCAAAAAATACAAAATTTAAATGTTTCTACAAACTATAATCTTTCCAGTGTGGAAAAAGCCACATAAAGAGCTCAGGCTATTAAGAGGCTATAAAACGTCCCACTGGAACCCAGAGTGACATGAAACTATTTTAGAGTTGGTTGCACTCGACCTGTTCAAGTGTATGAATAATACTTAATCAAATAACAGTGGATAATATCGAAGTCCTTCAAGAAGCAGTTCGAATGTCTATGATAATATTCAGTGTTTAATTAAAAGTCAATATCAGAAGAAAAGCTGCTTGCTTCGGGTTCAGACTAATCCTAAGAAATGCCTTTCAAGCTTCTTATATGAAGAAGTAAACAAGTAAATGAACTAACTCAGGGCTTCAAGCAGTCTGGTAACCATCTCCTATCCTCTCTGGTGACGCTATACATTTTCTTCTTTACTTTGGCTCCATTTCCTTTAGGGAAGGAAGCTTCCTCCCCCCCCCCCTTTGTCGGCTATGAGCAGGCAGGATGTGTGAGAGTGTGTCAGGGCATTTGGAACAATGTCAAGGTCAACAAAACACACACATGGACACACACGCTTGACCCACACAGGATGTAGCAGTGAAAAAAGTAAATTTTTCAAAGAAAGCACAAAATGTCAATGCTGAAAGTCGGATTTAACGCTTAGTAGTGACACACAGAAAACTTGCTGTGTTCCCAAAAGGTTTGCTCCGAGCGGGACAAAATCACCAGGGTGATACTAAGGGATGTTAAAAATCTTTTCCCTGTCAGCTGTTGCAGCAGCTGACGGCTGAGTTCCAAACTGACTTCATGCCACTTGTGAACTGACAGTTTTAGTCATATTTGCCTGTATGGCCTTACATCCACTGATGGCCATGCTGAGCACACAGGATTTTACTTTATTGCTTTTCACCTTAAACATTCTTCCCTTAGACAATATTATTGCCTAAAAACCAGCATACAGTTTCATTCATATGAAATCTGACCACAGCCATGTCCTAAAGACATAAAGGCCTAAATGACCTCCAGTTTTCTGCTTCTGAATTCAGACAAATCTGGTTATTGTACTGTTATCCTTAAAATCTTAGAAACATGGTATCTAACCAAATACTTTCTATGTATTGTACTGTGGCCTTCAGTAACACTTTGAGGCATCCTGGAGTCATTTTTGTCCAGGACATATCGTTATGCACAGACATTAAACAAATATGTAAGAATGCTTTCTTTCATCTGCTAAATATTGCTATATTGAATCGGAAACATCCTTTCTCAGAGTGATGCTAAAAAAATTAGTTCACACTTTTGTTACTTTGAGGCTGGACTCTTGTAATCCATTATTATCAGGGTGGTTTTTTTTTTAAATTCCTAAAAAGCCATCACTTGTTTCAAAACACTGCAGCGAGAGTACTAACAGTGATTAGAAATCATATTTCTCCCAGATTAGCTTCTCTTCATTGGCTCCCTGTTGAATTTAAACTTTGCCTCACATACAAGGTCTTGAATAATCAGGGCCCATCATATCTTAAAGACCTCATAGTACCATATGATTATAAACAGAACACTTCGCTCTGAGACGGCAGGCTTATTTGTGGTTATTAGAGTTTCTAAAAGTAGAATGGAGGCAGAGCTTTCAGCTGTCAGGCTGCTCTTCTGTGGAACCAGCTCCCAGTTTGTATTCGGTAGACAGACACCCTCTCTACTTTTAGGATTAGGCTTAAAACTTTCCGTTTTGATAAAGCATATAGTTAGAACTATCCCTGACTATACCTGACTTCCCATGATGCACTGAGCAGTTCTTCTCCACTCACCTCTTTTTACTCCCCATGCATTATGTGGCATTGTAAGCCATTACACTTTGTGTTATCCCTCCCATGGTGTGTGTTTTGTCCTTGTTTCTCTGTGCCCTCCCTTTTTCTTTTTCCCCTCACCCAATTTGTGGCTGCTGATCCCTGAGCCTGGCTCTGCTGCAGGTTTCTTCCTGTTAAAAGAAAGTTTTTCCTTCCCACTGTCCCCTTGGTCATAGGGGATCATCATATTGTTGGGGTTGTCTCTCTAATATTGTGGGATCTTTACCTTACAATATTAAGCATGTTGAGGTGACTGATGCTGTGAATTGATGCTATGTAAATAAAATTTAATTGAGGTGAATAACCTGGTGGTTCTTGAAATCAGAAGAGTATTTTTTTTTCATCAGCACATACATGATGTCTGTTTTTTTGTGCTTTCTAGTTGTGATGGAACGACTTGTAAATGAGTTAGGCTCTCTGCTTAAGATGCTGGACCACGAGACTGTCAGTCCTGCCACCGCTGACAAAATGGCATCCATACGCAACATCCTGGACTCACTGCAGCTGTCAGGTACAGAATCTCCAATGTTAGGATGGCAGTGTAAATAACCCAGGTCAATATTTATTACCATATACAGTTTCTTGTACAGCACAAGTTAATACATTTCACACAGCACAGAAATAATTTACAGTTCTTTACTTAGTCAAATGCAGTGAATGACCTTTCCTCACTTGTATAAGAATAGAATAGAATGTCTTTTATTGTCACTATACACATGGGATACAGAGCATCTCCTACTCAGTGCAGACATGTGGGAAAAGAAAGGGGGGTGAGGTGCACAGTTCTGCAGCATTATATACATATGAACATTTTTTTTTAAAATATATAAAATGTACAAATATACAAATCAGGAAAAATAAATAAATAAATAGTGTTAGAAATTTATAGTATGGGTTATTGCACGTAAGTTAAGTATTGCACAGTGGTGATGGTAGTTATGTAGTCTGTGTCTAGAGGGAAGTCCTTGGATTGGGGGGTGGAACTGTGTTGTCAGTGCATGTGTGAGTTCAGGGTGGTTATGGCTTTTGAGAAGAAACTATTTTTGAGTCTTTCAGTCTTTGTGCTGATGCGACTGTAGCGCTTCCCTGAGGGAAGCAGGTTGAACAGGTCATAAATTTAGGACTTTGAAGAAGGTCCAGTCAGTCCTGGCTGGTCCCAGCCAGCCCTAGTCTAAGGAGTTTAAGGTCTGACTGCAGATAGATTACATCAATGTGCATGACCAATAAACTCAAAAACTAATTTGTCCTAACTTCCAATCGTTTTTAAGTGACTCACTATGATTTTGATGTGGCTATTTCATTCTGGATGTCAAACTTTGTGTGCTTTTTATGGCATATTTATTGTTTGTTTATTACTGTTTGTTTGATGGTTTTGTGATTTCTGCTGACTGTGGAATAAATTGCCCCTTGAGGATAATAGAGATCTGATCTTTCAGCTTGAGCTCAGTAATAATAAAATTGCCCTTTTGTGTTATTTTTATTATTTATTTTATTTTCCTGCTCTTCTATCAGGTGCTACTGGCAGCTCATAGCATGCATAGTGCTGCTGTAATATCGGACGCCTAGAGACTGAAGTTTCTGTCCCATTTGGACATTTGCATTTTGGTTAGGTTTTGGGAAAAATTATGTTTATGTTGAAATATGACTAACAGAAACATCAGTGCACTATTTAAAAATGCTGCTTCGTTAGAAAAAGTCATGCTTTATAAACATCCATTTTGCACAGTTTGATTGCCAGACTTGTCTCACTAGTACCAAGGAACACCTTCTGCACACTAGCAGGTCAGACAGAACATTAGCATTTGATGCCCTGGCATTAAAAAAATAGTAAATGCAGCACTTTATTTGAATACAATATATAAATTAGAATATTCAAGTGTTTTTTATTTATTCAGGTTGAATTCAGCTGGTGTGATGGCAGCAGTTTAGCCAAAAAAATAAAAATTCAGAAGTGTCACATCAATAGTACTACAGCATGTCTTTCTTTTTTGTCTGTTTGCAATGGTGTGACCTTACTGTCATCAGCCAACCAGACTGAAACTGCTCAACTTGAGAGAGTGCAGCAGTTGTTGTGCTACAAAATGCAGCCTCTGTGACATGAAATCTTGCTGAGGTCTTTACAGACAAATCCCTTTTTATCTGGAAGAATACAGGATGTCGGGGAGGATAAAAGGATCCGTGTAAGAGGATAATGAAATGCAAAGAGGATAATGAGAACAGCAAAACATCTCAATGGTTTCAGAACACAAATATTAGACCGGTCCCAGCCTGTCATGTCCATACTCATCCTTTTTTAATAGTTGCTGTGCATTTCGCATAATTTTATCTGTTATGTTTTTTTATTTGGTTCTCTCAAACCGTTCTGTGACCTTTCACACACATTTTCTGACTTTAACTATCTTTGTTCTTACTGTAAAAAGATCTCAGTTCTGTACTCCCCTGTACATAGGTCATCATAGATCTAATTTTTATTGCAGATGAAATACTATTTATACTTTGTGACACTGTCTTTTTATTCAGTCTCTATACCCCATGATAATCCTGACCTAAAAGCTATAGGCCATGTTAACCTCTGATCCTGTTTTTAATCCATAATTTGTCTTTCCCACAGTGAATGGCTCTGATGTCTACATGAACAGCTGTCTCTATGGCAATGGCACGAGCTTTGTAGAGTCTCTGTTTGAGGATTTTGGTTAGTAGCCCTTCAAAATACCTTCGGTTCAGTTCAATTTAAAAAAAAAAGTGCTTTCTGTATATATTTACAATCATTATACCTCAGTTTATATAAAATTATAAAGTTAATCGTGATTAATCCTGTCAGGCTGTGATTTGCACATGCTCAGTGCATCTCCAGTGGAGCAGAAAGAGCACAAAGATGAAGAGGAGAAGACTCATCCCAATAAATCTGTAAGTCATTCACAGAAACTACTTACCTACATCAGGCTTCCTTTTACCCCCAGTTCTGGTTCAACAGCTACCTTTGGTTTTCAGACCCCAACTGACACACCTCCTCCTCCTCTGCCAACTACACCCCTTCCTGATGACTACTATGAAGAGGCTGTTCCTCTAGATCCTGGATCTACTCCTCAGTACTTTACCACCAGTATGAACACATGCATATACAAACGCACATATATATATGTGCGCATTCATATATAATGGTAATCAGATCGATACCTTGGGTTCTGCTTTCTCACACACTCTATCTCTTCACCTGTAGCTTCCAGAAACTCTGTGGAGGACGCCTATTATGAAGATGCTGACAATAACTACCCCACCACCAGAATGAATGGGCCTCCCAAAAGCTCCTGTGAGTTTCTGACTCTTATTCATGCTAGTTTATGTGTAGTAGTAGAGCTAGGAGTTTGTGAATCATAATTTCTTTTGTGGATTTTTTGTAAAACAATAATTGTTTTGGTGCACAGACAATGACTCAGATGCTCTGAGTAGTTCCTACGAGTCTTACGAAGAAGAGGAAGAGGAGGCAAAGGGCCGGGACCAGCCTCAGAGATGGACAGCCGAGGAGAGCCCAGATGGACCGGTTCGAGACTGCCGCATCTGCGCTTTCCTACTGCGAAAGAAACGCTTTGGCCAGTGGGCTAAGCAGCTTGTTGTTGTCCGAGACAATAAACTGCAGGTAAATAGTTGCTGCTGTTTTTTTAAAGAATCCTCTTTTTCTGGTGTTATTCAAGGTAAATCCTTATTTATTTATGGTGAATCAGACAGTTGAGCACACTTATTTGTAAGCCACAGTTTACATGGTTATTTTCAGCTCATCACTTATCTTTGTAAGAGCAAGAGTCCAGTGTTGTTACATGTTGTTACATAAAGATGTTTTTTTCAGTTTTAGGGTTACATAGTTTGTCTTTTTACTCAAATAATGCATGTTCTTGACTTCTTCCTCTGTTTCACAGTGTTTTAAAAGCATCAAAGAGAGCTCTCCCAACACAGAGCTCCCGCTGAATCTTTGCAATGTCATCTACGTCCCCAAGGAAGGCCGGAAAAAGCGTCACGAGTTGCGCTTCTCGTTACCTGGGGGTGAAGCTCTAGTCCTGGCAGTCCAGAGTAAAGAACAGGCCCAGCGATGGCTCAAGGTACCTTTTTTCACCTCATTAGAGGCATGGTGCTGAGACAGACGAGCGAACACGAGGCTGTGCCTGTAAATGAATGTTTTCTTTTTCTCTGTCCAGGTGGTTCACGATGTTGGCAGCCAGTGTAGCAACACTGAAGGGCTGGATGGATCAACTTCTCCAATTATACAGAGGAAGCTGGAGCTCGACAAGGTAAGCGTGATTATCTGCGTATGTCCTTGAATGTCAGACTGTTTGTCCGCAGTGTTGTCTTTGTGGTCTTGCCACAAAGACCAAAATTACCCATAAAACAGTCTTAATGAGGAGCCCCAATGCTGGTCTAAAGCTGTGCTCTTACTGTGACAAATGTAATTTGTGGCATACTGAATATATACCCCAGTTTTAAAATTTCAGTGTCGCTGACGTCACCCTCCTTCAGCCCACGCATGACACAACTATTCCTTTGGCTTCTAGTTTACAAGCAGTGAGTGAGGTGATTATTGCGGTTGCTGAGTTGCCTTGGTTTCAAAGAGCTTCAAGTCCTGAACAAACTGAATGCATGCTGACATGGCAGTTACACCCCACGTTGGCAGAAAAAAATAGTCATACTCCCTGGAAATCAAAATTTTAATTTTTTTTATTTATTATTTTTTTAACGTGATTTTGCACAATTTAAATGTTTTGTTGTAAAGGGGAAAGACAAATGTGCCAGTTTGTGCTATTTCTTCTCTCCTCTCTTCAAATGTTATAAAAGAGAGAAGTAAAAGTGTTGTTTTCCTTTTGTTGCCAGGTGCTACAGTCTGACAGACAGGCTTCAGACTCGGACAGCGGGCCAACAGCAGACAGTCAGGCCACTGCACACGGGTCAGGACAAGACACTACTGACTCACTCAGTACGTGAACCTTCACCAGCAGTTTTTGTGATGTTTTTGTTGCAACCGACTTTTTTTTTTGTGGTTGCTTCATTGAAATAAGCTTCTTGTGTGCACACTCTCAGTAATTATAGCAGAAGACATGTTATTGCAGGTTAAATCAGTGGTTATAGTGAGATTTAACGTTATATTAGTGTCTGTGGGTAATTTCTCAGTGTTACCACAGATATATTGGGACAGTTCAGCATGATTTATACTTTGCACCCTCTTTAAAATCACAGCAAAGCATCTTTCTGGTCTCGTTGGCATATTTCACAGTGAAAACAAACATTTAGATTGATGGTTGTTAAAGGGTATTTAGGCACCGTTTCGCAAATGCAGCACACTGTTGAGCTGTGGGGAGAGGGATAACACCTTCCTATCATGTGTTGTTAGATTAGGAGGTAAAGGATTCATTTCAATATATTTGTAACACACATCATATACTGCATTGCTCTTCTAGCTTCCCATAAGCTTAATTTATGTTACCTTTTTTATGAAAAGAGAAGAACACTGTATGAGTAATACTATTATTTCTGATCATGCTGTCACGGCTGAGCGCCGAGTGGGGACGGACTCCAAGGCAGACAGCACACGGAAAACGGAGGTGGGGTGAAAGAGTGTTTTATTTACAAACAGAAAGAGTACAATGCAAAGAATAACCAAAAGAGAGTGCACTAAAACCCGCGCACTAAACCTACGTAGTTTTGGGGAAACAATACG
>VVHJ01062019.1:0-13784 GCA_015107715.1 Tylochromis polylepis | reverse complement strand
TCAAAACTCTGCTGCCCGCATTATTACCAGAACCCCCTCCTACCAGCACATCACCCCTGTTCTTCAGGAACTTCACTGGCTCCCTGTGAATAATATAATATACAAACTTCTTCTGCTCACCTTCAAGGCCCTTCATAACCTTGCTCCTCCTTACCTCTCTGACCTGTTAAGCACTACCTCTTCTGCCTGCTCACTTCGATCATCTTCCTCTATCCAGCTTGCTGTGCCTTCCTTCCGCCTCAGCACCATGGGAAGCAGAGCTTTCAGTTGCTCTGCTCCCAGGCTGTGGAACTCTCTACTCCCAGATATAAGAAACATCGGTTCTCTCCCCCAGTTTAAATCTCAACTCAAAACCCATCTGTTCAAATCTGCATATTCTCTGTAAACCTGTTGTCTGTTTATTTTATCTTGTGCTTTTGTTTTTTATTGTTCTTTGTCTTTTATTCTATTGTTAAGTGTCCTTGGGTGTCTTGAAAGGCGCTTCTAAATAAAATTTATTATTATTATTACAGTAGGCTGCAGTTCTATTTCTCGCATGCTAGAATCAACATGGTGCTGAAAAATCCATAATACTGGAATTTTATGATGTAACACTATTCCAAAACACTCTATATCTGTTTTTGTATCATAGAAATAATGCACCGAGCTTTCACTTAATTCATTTGAGGCCAGGAGGTCAAGAAAATGTAGAGAGGATATTAAATTATCCCCCTATTCACCATGTTATTGAATAATTTAGTGAATATTGACCAAATACTGTTTGTATGTGGTGTCTTAAGAGCCCCTGTCCCAGTCTGTGGACAACCACACCACAAGCAACATAAGAACTTATCACTTATGGTAGGTTGTTAACATCGATCAGTCACTAGCCCCATGGAGGGCAGTTTGCATCTAGCACAAAGATGGTGTCTGTTGTGAAAAACAGCTTTATGTTCAGTGTTTGGTTACAGTGAAAGGGAAAATGATCCCTCTGAGTATTTGCCTTCTGGCTATAGTTTCTTTATCACTTTATGGAAATGATTTTATTTCCATCATCACTGGCTGAGGTCATCATAGCTCATGAATTATGTTTACTACTTCACAGTTATCTTCTTATTCCTGTTAGCCTGGTGAACGGGCTCACTTTAAGTGTGAAGTATGAGTTACTTGTGCCAGCTGTGTCCTCTGGGTGTGGCTCAGGCAGCTCTGGGGCGGGGCAGCAGGTGCGTAGGATTCCCCCATACGACTCAAGAGCAGAAACCAGTCCAGGAGACGATATGGAAACTGGCCGAACTCCTCCTCGGTGCATTTACCCTTGGGGACTGATCATAAGGCACATCAGAGCCAATTTTGAAGACTGTGATACACAATGGAAACAGTGTGTAATATCTAATGCTATGTGTGTTTACCCAGACAGGGTCCTGTGTGAGCGAGTCCGGTGCGGCGTCTCTTTCTGCAGGCATCTTTATGAAGCCAACACTCATTCTCATAGGTCTTTCCCACAACGCTGCACACTGGTGCCCTCTGCCTGATTCCATGAGCGAGTGCCCACATACAAAATTCACATGTGAGAATGTAGTGTACAATGAGCCAGTAAACTGCTCTACCTTAACATGTCATTCCAAAAGCTACATATATTTGTGAATCCCATATGAGTATAAACTTCATGTGAAGACAAAAGATTTTAAAAGCTGAAAACGATTAAAGAACCAAATGTTGTTTACCAAGGACAGGACTGAGGACAAACACACTTGGGGATGAGAATTCCGTTTTCTTGAACTACCTGGCACCAAGATCCCACTGGAATACGGCATTTCAGAAGCTCACAAAGCTTTTCTGAAACAGAAATAGAAAAACAACCTTGTGTCAACTTAGTTTTTAGTTTTACCAGCCCGTTAGGACCCTATTTTTCCTTCAGAATTTCGTGAATTTCTGGCTATAGTTTCTTTATGTTAATATATTTTTCAAAGCTTTCATCATGTCTATGTGTATCATGCATGCATGCATGTTATTGTTGTTTCTTCAGTTTTTGACTTGGAACAGTTCCTGCCAGTTCTGGATGGTGACTTGATTACTGACCAGGTATGTCAGAACTTTAAATCCATTTTTATCACCTGCTAGTTCTGCACATTTGGAAAAAGAGGAACTGCCTTTAAATAAAATCTGTAATATACTGTGGATGGGACTTGCACGCAGTCAAATATGGCATTCCTCTTACCTGGTTTAACTCTGCCAATGTAAGGTCTCAGGCTCTCTTCAGCTTGTCTCTGTTTGCGCTGGGCTCTGCCTCCCTGAAACACACACACACACAGAGTTTTCTATTAGATAAAATAAGGAGAGCATATATGTTTTATTTGCGTCCAAAACCATTAGTGGCAGTACCGAACTCAGACATAAATGTCCTTTTCATTAAAACCCCCTGGCTCATTTTGAACTAATATTCTGTACCATTAAAAAAAGTCAGCCTCTTGGCATCCTTGTACTGTAAAGAACACACATCATATAAATACCCAATAAAAATGGGCATCCGTTCTACAGCACATCAGTCTGCTTTCCAAACTTTGTAGTCTCAGCCAGGTCCACATCTGCCCCTAAATTCTTCCCAGATCAAATGTGAAACAGGTGACCAAAATACTGGAGCCACATTCCATAACTCTGGAAATTTCTTTTTTAACACCTGTGACAAAACAGCCTTGATGAGTGGAACAGTAAAAAGTCAGGAGAACATTTTTACCGTTCACTCATTAGTAATATTTAATCCGCATTCGGAATAATAGCTCAAATCCACATCTAAATATAAGACAATTTTTATTTATTTTTTTAGTGGAAAGCCAAAATTAGGCAGATAAAGTTAAACGTACCTTTACTGTTTGAACACTCAGGAGCAGAAACAAGCTACAAATGATGTTCAGCTTCATGGTTGAGCCACCCAGTTGGGCTATAAGAGGAAAATGACAAATCGACATATTTTATGTTTCCAGTATCCTCCTTTACATTTCCTAATATTGATTACAATTGAGTTAAAATCAAATAGAGATAAATGTTGCAGAAAATGATCAGTTTACCCAGGACATGCTGCTGATCAGTGCATTTTAATCTCATTGTTCTTTCTGCGGTGCTGTAATTTACTGACTTTTACCCCGTTTCCAGTCATTCTCATAATGTAGCGGGAAACAATGTAGCTCATTGAGTTTTAAGCACCAAAGAAAATCATTTTCCATCACAGAGGAAGCAGAGGGTTGAATTACACCGAGAGAACATTCAGCTTTCAGTCGAGGAAGTTATTGCAGAATAACAAGTCATTTTCTATCCCCTGACTGCTTGAGGAAAAACATCTTACCAGGGCCTCTGTCACTCCTTCCTTCTGTTGTTATTCCCTTGTTAGCGTTCTCCTTTGTTGCCTTGTTCTGTCTCCTCCTCTGAGGGTGAATATTTTTGCAGTCGAGCTTTAAGAGTCTTTGTGTTTTCTTTTATTTTGATTTAATATCTTTTCTTTGCATTTCCCCCCTGCATCCAGCCCCTCTACTCTCCTTTTCCTTACCTCTCTGAGTCTCTTTCACATCAGCCCCCTTTTGATTGCAGTGAAGTGAACAGGTATCTGAAGTCAGTATTAGTTTAAGACCATGTGCACTTGACTGTTTTTGTAAAGAAGATCTGAGAGAGAGGGAATTTAGGAAGGTGGAGTAGTTTTCATTGAAGCTGGCACTGGACCACAGGATGATTTACAAGCCAGAGAGACCATATGGTCACACTATTGTCTCAAGCTGAAATTCCCTTTGTGTTTCAGACACACATGCTCACCCACACCCAAAGAGAAAAGAGAGAGAATATATGCTGAAGAAGGATACCTTTAAAAATATCACCAGTCAAAGGCAATAAGATAGCAAAGGCTGCTCTCTAGTGGTTAGAATGGAAAACAACTGCTTCATTATATGACCGCCAGTAAAAACATACAGTAGGGCTACACATAAACTGGTCATTTTTATAGAAATATATATTTAAATCAGTTATCTGCCTTGAACAAGGATCACAAATTGTGAGTTCTTTGGAGTTTAAAAATTGCTTTCTGAGTCATTTTCCTCTTAAAATATTTAATGAAACAGTCTCAGGACAGAAGCCTCTTTTACTGAGACATCACTGAATATTTTAATTTAAGGGAAAGCACAACACAAAAACATGAATAAGTAAAGTGTAAAATAAATGACTAAAGTTGTAACTAAAAATGCTTTGTTGCCTTTTGGTTTAGCTTGAAGATTGATTTTTTTTTTTTTGAGTAGTGGCTCATACCATTTTGCACTAAAGGGAAATCACAAAAACAACAGTCTTAAGAGATTATGAAGAAAGCTGAAAATATTATTTATGTATAATGATTTAATGGCATTTTTGACACAAACGTGTCCATAGTCTGGTAAATTGGAGGAGGGCACAAGGATTAAGGGAGTTTCTCCTTTATTCCTTTCTGTAGCCACCTTTCTTGGAAAGCCACTCCTTAGCAAAATATACTTCCAAGAAATGATTTCAAACAGGTTGTTCATACGGGTTGAGAGCTAGCTATCGCAGTCCAACAAAATATATATGCCACAACTTCTGCTTTTACTAAGCTTGTAAACTAGCAGCTTTGTTGACAATGTCAGAAACTTTGCTTACTGTTTACTGTTGAGCTGTCAGTGAGTGCTGATGGTTTACTGGACTGCCTTTTACTAAAAAAGGTTTGCAGATGACAGCATTATCTGCTGGATAATGCCCAGTGAGTTCATAGAGGGAGGAACTCAACAATCGGCAGTGTGGTGCACAGAGAAGAACTGAGTGGTCAACATCAAGAGAACTAGGTGCTGATATCTGGTTTAAGAAAAACTGATAGAAGACACAGGTCTGTTTACGCCAGTAAAAAAAAAAGAAAAAAAAGCTTAAAGTCAATATAATAGATGATCTCATCACTACACTTCTCCACCTTGGATAAGAAAGCTCAGAACTGACTATATTAAAGAAAAAAAAAAACCCTCAGCATCATGGGCGTGTCTGGGATGTGTATAGTCCAAGACTGGAAAGCGGATTAAACCCACCCAGCATACAACTGGCACCAATTACCAAGCCTGAGGTTAAGTCTCTGTTCACAGCCCATAAAATTTAAGTTAATAAAAAAAAAAAAATACACTAACTGGACACTTTAGTAGGTTAACTGCTTGGTAACGAAATATCTTATAACCCAATCATATGACATCCTGTTGAAATTCAAACTGAGCATCAGAATGGGGAGGCAAGGTGATTTAAGTGACTTTGAATGTGACATGTTTGCTGGTGCTACATGGGCTGGCCGGAGTATTTCTGAAACTGCTGATCTACTGGGGTTTTCCCATTGCTAGGGTTTACAGTCTGAAAAAAGAGAAAATATCCAGTGAGCAGCAGTTTTGCAGTTGCCACTCTCAGGTGTCTCAATTTCTGCTGCAACATTTTGATAGTAGGGTCAGAACATGGCAAAAACAACATCCTGCCTTCACTTCATTTGTATTTGTAAACCCGATGTATCCTGTAATCTGTTTTAGAACTGTTCTTTTTAATTCTTTCACCACTTGACAGAATATTACTTTAAGAAATATTCATATACATAGTTTTAATGGCTGACATGAATGAAGCAGAAACTATACAACAAAACAATAATCTTTTTGTTTTGAATGTTTTTAATGGATAAGTGATATGAATAAAACAGAATTGTGGTTCTATTGCTAGTGAAATGGGGGTGCTTCTAGGGCTTCATTTTGGAAGAGGTAGAGCTCGTGATGTCTTTTTAAACTGGGTTGTGTGGTCCAGGAAAGCGCTCAGCTGATGCTGATCTAGTAAGCACAGCATCACCTACAAAAACTGCCTTTTTTACATGTGTAGTAGTATAAGATATGCTTTTATCAGATTCAAAATGTGAGAAACTGCAGGTTAGATGTTGATATTTGTTTACCTTAATGCCAATTCCACCATTTTTCATTTTTAAATATGTTTTATTTTTGTCTTTGGTCCACTAAGTATCAGTGTTTTCAGCTCATGGAAACAGTTTTTTGTTAGCTTTGCCTTTTCTTTAACTAAGGTTTTTTCAGTCTTTATAGCTACATTTTCATTCCTGGTCAAATCACAGTCAGTTTTTCTATATTGTGCCTCCTCACTGGTGCAGCTGGGCCAAGTATTTGTGGCTGTGCCTGCCTGAGATTATTCCAATGTTTTGGAGGTGATCTTATCCGTCATAGGCGAACTATTCCTTGGTAACACTAAGGAGCTTTTTTTTTTATTACATAATGGTAATTGAATACTCTCTCAGTCTATTTTAATGTGGACTGTAAACATTTAGATGCTCTGAAGAGCTATTTACTGAACAAGTCAAATTAAAATGTGTGCTTCCTGTGGTTTTACAGCATATTTTTCAGGACTTCTAATTCAATTCATTTCAGTTTTATTTATACAGCGCCAAATCACAACATCAGTTGCCTCAAGGTGCTTTATATTGTATGGCAGACCCTATAATAATACATACAGAGAAAAACCCAACAATCATATGACCCCCTATGAGCAAGCACTTTGGGGACAGTGGGAAGGAAAAACTCCCTTTTAACAGGAAGAAACCTCCGGCAGAACCAGGCTCAGGGAGGGGCGGCCATCTACCGGGGTGAGAGAAGGAAGACATGATAAAAGGCATGCTGTTGAAGAGAGCCAGAGATTAATAACAACTATGATTCTTCTGTCTTTGATGTTTGACGTATTAATGCAAATTGTTCCTTGGTGCTTATTATGCAAATTTTTTTTTTTACAGGTGTGTGAATTTCAGATCGCCAGCAGCTAAACTTTTCCAAGTAGAATTACTGGAAAGACTATTAGTGATTATTGCACATATTGACTTCACGTCTAAAAAATCCCTCGAAAGAAGGCACAGCAGTAACTTGTCCATTTAAATAGTGAAAAAAGTGTTTTGTCTAATGGCAATTATCATTCCCAGGTACGAGTCAAGGGAGCACTGACGTGGCTGTCCTCCTTCATTCTGAGGGTAGGTGTGAGTTTTCCTCAGCTGAAATGACAATGGGACATACAGACAATTGCACTGAAAATGCAGATAATGTCATGTCCTTAAACAAAATCTGGCCCTGTTTCAGCTGACATTGCAGGGAAAATTGTTGCTTCTGTTATTCAAAGGAATTTAAGAAAAATACATGACTTTACCCAATCTAGCTTGCTGTGTTGAAAATTTTAGCTACAGTTTCTTCTTTTGCAGGTTTTATGAAATTGACCAACCCACATTTGTGTCCAGGTCAGTAATTTAGAACAGAGAAAAGGGGGTAAAGTTTGATTAACTGCTAAATCATACTACTATACTACATATTACACGAGCTCTTTGAAAGTGTATGATTTGGCTTTATGGTCAAACATCTGGTTAAAGTTGAGAAGCACTTCACAGTGAATCTGAACAGAAGGCTAAATCAGCTGAAGTACTAAGGCAATGATGCACATGACAAACGATAAGAGATAAATAGTGGAAGTAAATTTAGATGCTATTCAGAAATGGTGTTTCCTATGATTGCTGCCGGTGTTAAACTGCCAGTTATTCAAGAAAGTAGCACAACCATAAAAACTCGTGTTTTACTCTTGCTGAAAAACATCAGCCACTTCTAGCCTGCTTGAATGCTGGCAGTCTGTTTCCTTCCCTTGTTGCTGATAATTGAACTGATTATTTCTCCTAGCACATTACAGTGAGGATATGGGAGAAGCTGTTGCCCAGTTGAACAGTAAGTCAGACATGAGGCAGAAATGAAAGGGACTACATACAAAAAAACATGTTTCTTATGCTTTTATAAATGTGACGAGGGAACTGTATTTGGAAAAATCCAAACGATGGACATCAGGGAGATGTTGTACACGTTATCTTATAGAGCTTTACTTGTAATGCTGGCTGATCAGGGCCTTCGTTGCCTTTCTGAGGCAACTGCAAAAAGGTACAAGTTGTGTAGCTTGTCAGTACTTCGTCTTCATCCCTCTTTTCTTACCTAGAAGGATGTCCTCAGCTTGGGAGGAGGAAGTACAGATGGCTATTTCCAGAGTGCTGCCTGGTATACTTTCTATCTTGGGGTGTGGAATGCACAGATGATCTTAAGTATGTGGAGGGAGCTCCTGGTGCGGACCCTTCAGATATACTCCTGTCCATTCAGATTTGCAATCTCCTAGGCTGCTTAAAGACAGCTTACTGTGGTATTCTGTGGATTTTATGAAGGTAGAAATGTCCTAAAATATTACATTTTTATTACTGTAATGTCTGTACTGTCTTTACTGGTGTGTTTTATTTTGTTTTCTATTAATTGTAGAACAAATCCATCTGGTGATGTTTGTGCAAAATTGCCATCTTCCTCCTCCTCCACTGTCACCTTGGACAACATGACCTCACCAACCTTTTGTTCAGCCACTGCCATTATGTGGGCTGACTCATTTCGGGTTCCCTGGGGCCAAATACCAAGTGAATTATGCCGCGCAGTAGCAAATCACTGCAACATGATATGCGTCCTTGTCGATGAAGGTAACGAAGCAAAGCAAAGGGCAGTGCTGTTGCTCACAAAATTGTCAAACAGTATTCAAAGAGCTTTTCTGAGTATGCCAGTTTATGCTTGATTGATGAAATTGCATGCCCTCCAAAATGAAATAAAAACTGGTATTGAGCCTCTTAATAGAGACAACACTACATATGTGCAGAGAGCAACAGCTGCATATGGACGTACATAATGACAGTCTGAGTTCCCCCCTGCTGAGAGTGATGATGTGCTGTACTCGAGAAAGAAAGACAAACTTTAGAGAATTGACACAAGTCCTGCAAAACAAGTGGCACTGATATGAGTTAGGTTTGTACCTTGGTGAAGGATACAATGACCAACAAAATCCTACCAGAGATCTCAAAGCAAATGACTAAACTGCACTACAAAACAGGATTTTTTTCTTATTCAAGTAACTTCAGGGTTAACCTTGAGTTTTCTGCACTGCAAAAGTGGATGTGATCACCATGTCAGCTCATATTGCGAGGTTCCACATTGTAGATCAACAGGTATGAAGTCACTGCTTACTGAACAATCAATTGGAGACCACATGCCACAAGGCTAAATGGTTTAGGCTGGGTTTGACTGAGACCTGAGGCCCTTTGCTGCCCCCCGCACACATACTCTTTCCCCACCTTCCTGTCTTCTCTACACTATGCTATCTAAAAAAGGCAGAAAATAGCAAAAAATAATGTTTGAAAAAAGAAAATACTCGTAAAATTTGAAGTACTGAATCAACTTCTTTACACAATCAAAAGCAAAAATGTACAGGCTCTGAAATGTACTCGGAGTAAGAAAGTAAAAACTAGCTCATTGAAGGACAATTCTACCATCCATTTTTATGAAAAGGTAACTGAGTCTTGTGCCATATTAATATAATAATAAAGTAATATTAGTAGATAAGAATGCAAATGTTATCCGAATCTAAATTCTAATTCTAATGAATGTGCTCTGCTTGAATCTGTTACACAAGCAGTGAAAGAGAATTTTAAATGAATAAACAAATGCATAAATGTTTTTAATTTGATCTGATTGCTGGTTGATTTTATAACAAAGGACTCAAATGAAGTTCTTCTGGACTTTGGCCAGCATAGGTTCAGTTGCCTTAGAGGGTACTTGGTGGAATTTGGATTGATGGATGTATTTTTTGTATTTGGCTGTCCTATCTGTGGTGTTTTATGGCTTGGTACACACTCACACATTAGATTTGCAGGAACAGGGGTGGATCACACCCACAGGTCTCTTGTCTTTCCTTGAGTTCTATATCCATTTCATTGACTTCATCTGTGACTGGCATGCATCCACTCTGTGTGGCGGTTGCTAGCTATTTAATAGCTGTTAGCTCACTAGACTGAGACCAAGCTAACATTTTCTTTTGAAGTTTCCTTAGCAGTTAAACTAATACAAAAAGCAAAATTAATTTAACCATAAAACAATTAAAGTCCACTGAGTGCAACAGTTCATGTTTAGCTTAGAGTTTTGTGAGAAAAACCTCAAAGTGATTCCCAGCCAAAACAAGTCCAGCCACTGATATCTCCATCTTGGCCCGCAGCCCCTGTAAACAGGAAACTTTGGCTTCATTTTTGTACAATTGGAGAAGGTGGAGCCAGGTCATCCATCTTTTAGACAGTCATTGGTTTAAGACTGTCCTGCTGTCAGTCTGAGTAAGTACAGTTGACAGCATAAGTCAGAGGCAGTACACCTAAAGTTATTACTTATATTTGAGTTGGTGCTTGTATTTATTGCTTGTGAAGCAGCAACTTGTTATTAAGTTAGATTTCAGCTGTCAGGCGGAAAAAAATGTTCTTGTTACTTCAGTGTCAGTGCCATCCCAAACAACACTAGTATTTTTTTTTTAAAGATAAGCTATATACCTGTATAAATTATCTCTTTATTTTGTTTCTGACTGTGTAACATACATTTTTAAGAGCAATGCCCCTTTTCTTTATTTTTACACCATTATTGAATTCCCTATTTCTTTTCTGATGGTTGTTTTGTGTGACTTCCTGATCCTGGGCAGCTAAATAGTTTTAATTAGATTTACTGGAATTTTTTTTAATACAGTTTTAGTCATTATTGTATATAATGGCTTCTTTTATTATCTGAAAAATAATTTGAAAGAGGGCACAGCAGTAACTTTACACAGTGCTACAAAAATCATACTGTTTTTACAACATTCATTTGTCAAGATATCATAGAGGAAAGACATAGCACAGTCTGATAGAAGCTATCATT
Organism: Tylochromis polylepis; assembly: GCA_015107715.1. Taxonomy (NCBI): domain Eukaryota; kingdom Metazoa; phylum Chordata; class Actinopteri; order Cichliformes; family Cichlidae; genus Tylochromis; species Tylochromis polylepis. The sequence continues at coordinate 3,018 of VVHJ01062019.1, read as the reverse complement.
CGAGGACCCAGACACATGTCAAGGGAGCACTGAGGAGGCTATTATTCTGAGGCTAGGTGTGAAGTCCCCTCAGCCTTAATAGCAATGGAAGATACTGATAATTGGCCTGAAAATCCAGACGATGTCATGTTCTTAAAAAGATCTGACCCTCTTTTGTCTGAAGTTGCAGGAAAAATGATTGCTTCTGTCATTCAAACTGAAGAATTTCAGGAAATGTGGAGCCAGGTCGTCTATCTTTTATACAGTCATTAGTTTAAAACTCTCCAGCTGTCAGCCAGAGTAAGTGCAGTTGACAGCATAAGGCAGAGGCAGTACACCTAAAGATATTTCTTAAATTTGTATTTGTATTTCCTGTTTGTAAAGCAGTGAGTGGTTATAGAGATTTTAGCTGGTAGGTTGGGTTAGGAGGCTTTGCATTTGCTTGTTGATTCGATCAAAGGCCACTTACAATTTTAAAAATATGTTGGTGTTTTATTGAAAAGATAAGCCATATATAGAGAGAACCGACTTGATTTGTTTTACGTGTGTAACGTACACTTTATAAGAATAATAATTCTTTTTTTTGTACCTTTACTGTGCCCTCTGTTCCTTCTCAGGTCATTTTGTGTGAATTTCAGACCCTCAGCAGCTTTAAATAGATTGATTGGAAAGTTTGTGCACACTAATAGTCATTAATTATAACAGATAATTATTACATTATCCAATATAGTGTTGTTGAATTTGAACCCTTTGTGATTCAGTATTTCCTGGCTCAGTTCAAGACTTGGTAGATTGGCTTTATGGACACAGCTTTTCCGGTGTCACGCTTGATAAATGTGTATCCAGTCACATATAGACAATAGCCATAATCTTGAAGAGAGCAACAAGAATGTGATGTTTTGGGGGGTGGGAGTGTCCTTGACAGAGGTGTGTCACAGCAGTATGTTGTACCAATGCACACAATAACTGGGAGCACCCCAACTCATACTTGGGAAGTATAAACCAAGACAGTGTACACATCCATGAGTTAACAGGACCAAAACCTTTGTATAGAATATTTACCTATTTTTCAGTCTGTTTGATTATCATGTTTATACATTTTCCTGTTAATGGTGTTTAGAAATATGTTACTATTTATGCTTAAAGAAAGTAGTACATTTATAGTTTAACAGTAATGCATTTGAATCTTTTTTTAGTTCCAAAAGGCTCTTGTTACACTCAAAAAATGATTCTTGGCCCTCAGAATCATAAAGCAATCATTTTTAGTAAAATGCAACTGAGATACACAAAATCACAAATCATTAAGGAAAATATGCTCGGTATATACTGAAGGCATGCCAGTGAAGTAAACTTAATTTGACCAGATTCTATTAAATTTAACATTTTATACTGTCCTTACATAATAAAATTACACAGGAAAACATACATGTAATCAGATTACCTATAAGGAAGAGGACTCCCTGACTAGTATTATTTGTAGCACAAACACACACTTTAGGAGCACCTTTGCACTTTATTAAAAGCACTTTAACTAGCACTTTATTTAGCATAGCACTTTAAGCATAGACTTGCACGTCAATAACATTTGCATACAAGAGGTTTCATTATTTATTGAATATTTATTGAGTATTTTTATAATTAGCAGGTAACCTTTTGTTCCAGGTCCTGCACAGCTGCTCCTCATCAAGAAGTGTGATGGTTGTCTGTGAGGAGGAAAGAATTGTTACTGGGAGCAAATAAGGTCTACTATTAAGGAAAACATAGGCAAATCTGTGTGCAAAGTCTGTTGAGATGTGACTACTCACCTGTCTTTTCTGTGTCCTCTCCAGGGTGCTTGGGCAAATGTTTCTGTGGGGGTCCGACACTATTTAAAGGTTCTGGGAGAGGCCATGGGTTAAGGGAGTGTGGGGAATCTCTGTGTATGGGGGTTTTGGTGTTTTTATAATAATTCTTAAGGTGTAAGGGTAAAAATATTTAATCACATGAAAATGGTAAAATGTATGTATATATTTATTTATTAAAATGGTGTATTGTGGAATGTTGGTGGAAGGTTGGAATTTGGAAAACTCACCTGACAGTTAAATAATGGTTTAGTCCTTAACGGCTGAGTGTATTTAGGGCTGCCAATTTTCATTAGCTAGGAGAATGATTGTTTGTGCTGTGAGAAGGCTTGACACGCCAGTGATTGTCATTGCCTTAGAGCTATATGTGGGCAAATAAATGCCTCTTGCTTCCACCATACTGTGTCTTGGTCTTCCTCACTGTAAATCCAGCCACAAAAGGCTGCCCTGTTACCAGTGTTGGGAAGGTTACTTTTAAAATGTGGTCCACTACAGATTACAGAATACATGCCCCAAAATGTAGTTTGTAACGTATTCCGTTACGTTAATCATGGATAGTAACGTATTCTGAATACTTTGGATTACTTAATATATTGTCATGCTTTTTACAACTACATGAATGTACTATTGCTGTGTGATTTATTACTATTACTGAAGGCTACTCGCCATACCAACTAGATTTTTAAATCTTAATATAAAATGAGTAACAGTAGGGTGGACATTAGATAAGGCTGCACTTTTTGCAGGTCCGCGGCTCTGAACCGTGGTAAAGAGACCTCTGGCTAATACTTCAGGCTCCGTGTCTGGCTCGTAGCCGGTAACTAGCTTTACTGTCTGGGTCATCTTTGCTAGCGAGAGACAGAGAGAGGCGTTGAAAGGCTGCTCCAACGGAACTTTATTGTTTCGGAGGAAAACACGAACATAGTGTACAGTCGAGTCTTAACAGCTTACAACTGGGCTGGTCAGGCACTCTTTTTGGCTGCAGTGGTTATTATTATATTTACATGCTTCCATCTCCCGTTTCTCGTCGGTGATAACTCTACTTTTCGACTCTCCTTTTTCTCCCTCCCTCGCACTCACACTAGAGGTGGGCGGATCGATCCAAATATCGATAGTATCAATACCAGCACTAGTATTGGTATCGGATCGATACTAGCATGACTGGATCGATACTTTGCTTTAATCCTTCAAGTTCAGT
>VVHJ01062018.1:0-18774 GCA_015107715.1 Tylochromis polylepis | reverse complement strand
TTACTCAGGAACAACTAAAACACTGAAAAGGCCAAAAAATAACATTTGTAGGTCATCTAAATGACATGAGTAACATGAGTAGGGTCTGAAAACGATGTGCAGGGAGTCCGGTGTTTCGCCGGCTCTAGTGAGCCATCTCCGAAAATGTCAGAGCACTTTTGCAAATATGTGATGTCTTGAAGAATCGAGCAGATATTTGGAGTTTACACAGCTACATTCGCGTCTGGAAATATCTTAGACGTTTATTTTGTGACCCAGAAACTTGCATCTGAAAATGTAGCTGTCCTCTGCCACCGTTTGTACCGCCTCCGTAGCTGCCGCCATTGGTGGAAACTGGAATTGGCTGGGCTGCGCTATGAATTCTGGGATAGGTTGGGCCACGCAGGATACATCTGACCCATCCTTCAAATGTGGGGAAATGAACGACGCATTGGAGCACCCTTCGAATTGGGACAGCCTTCGTCGCGTCGCTGTGACATCATCGGCCTTCAAATGCGTCCTCCGAAGGATGCTGCCTACGTTGTGGGACACAGCACTTGTGTCCAGTCACAACCCTCAGTGTCGGACCATTGCACACCAGATCCAAGGAGTAATACGTGATTCATACAAAATACGGGTAGTTTGTTCTGCGTAACATAATAAACTGGCTAATTGAAGCCTGTATTTACAGTATTTTATATGAATATATTTTTCTGTTTTGCTTATTTTTTAAAGGAAATGCCTGTGTGATTTCTGTCATCATTTACTGTATTTTTCTTTATTGCTTTAGATGAGATATTGATTAAACTGAATACCAACATTATAATGCATTCTTATTGTAAGAATATGAACACACAGTGAATATTTATACTATGCCCAGCTGGCTATGCATTTGCTTCTGGCACGCCCTTATTTGATAGTTAAAAAGTTAGCAACCCTAGTCTCCCTAGCTTCCTCTTTGTCAGTTGTTGTAATTTGGTGCTTGCCTATTGACTTTTTTCTGGATTTTTCCAAACTTTTTGGCCATTGTTTTTGGATCAAGGACTTCAGATTCGGTGCTTGAAACCTCTGGTATGACCCTGCCTGGATTATGACTCTGATATTTTGCACTACACTAAAAACAGTTGCAGCGCTATTTGCTGAGTAGTGAACAAGTTGATAAGCTAACACCTGCTGGAACTAATAGCTGACCGGTTATCAGCTGACTGAGCTTACTCATCTGTGAAACAGGTGATGCCTGAGGAAGTTAAGGAAATTAAAAACTTGCTTGACAAATCGCTTGACAAGGACAAAGAGGAATATAAAATGGATGTTGTGGCCAACAGCTCTAAATAATTCTTTCTCCCTGTTGACCAAATTTAGCAAGAAAAATCACTGATCCTGGGATAACAGAGGGAAATCTGGATACTTCGATAGGTAGAAATGTTTTCTCAATGTTCCTTGTGGCTATGAATGAAAAGGAATTTTTGAAATGTAATAATAAGAAATCTTAAGATTGTAATGATATTTATATGTCAGTTGTTAAAACAGGTCACTGAGGGCATTTAAAAAAAAACCTTTACACACATTTTTAATCTCTTATTTCAAGCCTATGTGTTTCCTGACAAAATGAAAACAGTAAAATTATACCATTGTACAAATCTGGCAACAAACACTACTTTACAAACTACAGGCATGTTTCTTTAATACTTCAGTTCTCAAAAACCCTTGAAAACATGTTTTGCAAAAATTTGCCAGTAAGTATGGGATTAGCTCTACATCACTATCATTATTATTAGACTCAATAGATTACATAACAAACTCAATAGATAAAAAAAACAAAACAAATGTGGTCGGGTTATTCTTAGACTTTGGTATTTGATATAATAGATCATTATGTATTAATTAAAAAAATAAAAAACAACATCAAATTGACATGCGTGTTAACAGTATTAAAACTGATACTGTGTTCAGATGATACTAGTATTTTCTGCTCTGGTGAGACTTATACTGGAACAGATGACTACCCAAATGAATAACTGAACTGAAATTGAAAATTTGGCAAATTATCATTAAATTTGAATAAAACTAATGTTATTTGAAAATAGCAAATTAAATTCACATGTAAACAATGTTTGAATTAAAAAAAAAAGTGTTTATTTATTCATTGTGTAGATGTAAATACATGGAGTTGTAACAATATGATAATATTCTTATTTTACATAAAAATACATTCTACATATTCTTTGTCATGACAGTATATTTGTTGTTGTACGTGTTTATATTCATAAGCAAGCTGGTTAAATAATACCTGATGACTTATGGACAAGGGGTGGTATTAAATAAGTGTTACTCCTTTTTAGATATGGAAACTAAATCAGCAAAGATGGTGCTAGACTCTGTTGTATTTTGCTTTATTTTTGCACCCTTTTTTGTATAAGCTTTATGACAAATAAAGATAAATAAAGCTTGTGTTGTTTTATTATAATGTTGTTCAGATGCCCAAATCTGCTTGATGTAGTGATGGGAGTTAAGAACTGGTTCTTGTGGCGAACCAGTTCCAAGTAGTTCCGTTCATATTTGTTAGTCTGCCTGCCCAGCTCCCACTTATGGTTCTTGCACTTGCTACAGTCAGCTGAAAATTTAATTCGGTTTTATTTGTAAAAAAATGTTTTGCTATGCAAAGTTACAACTTGCCATTGTATTTGAACATAGACTGTACAGAAGGTTTTTAAAATGTCTGTAGAGTTTTAGAGCAAGTCATCTCGGGCCCTTGGAACCTGCTCTGAGGTTCTTGGAACAGTAAATGTAGCTTCTGTTCCCAAAGACAGTTAGCATGCTGGGCATCTCTCTGTGAAAGTGCTTCAGGGGTAAAGCATTATTATGTAATCTGAGCCAACATTTGTCTGTGCCAAAGAGGTGGCATTTGGTTAGACAGTACAGCTGTAAAACCTTCCCTAAACTCTGTGGATAGTTCTGATACAGAGTGTCTGAACAGGCGACAGGACACAGGAATGCGTCCAAGCAAAGAGAGCTGATCCACTAAGTAATCTGGCAAGGGCTATAGCAGTCATGTTCTTTTTAGGGAAAGACCTGCTGATGAGGGCTGGTCGAAGGTGGAGGACAGAGGGACAAAGGTTTGGCTCCTTTACCCATGAACACTTTGAGGCAGTGGGCCTTCTATGTGAGATCCATAGCTGGCTTCAGAGATTAACTGATTGGCGGCCAATTTTACATTTGGCCAGGAACAGAGTGAAAGAGAGAGCAATCAGTGGAAACAAATGTTGGGTGTTACTATTGTTATAGAGCTTTGTAAGGGCTGTTAGAGTGCTGAAATGACCAGCAGGATACTTTGTGATGTGATAAATCTCATCATGCTTCATCAAACTGTCTTGTACTCTTAAAATTCTGATTTTCTCTATGGGTCTCTTTGGATTTAATTTAGGTACATTTGAAATAAAATGTATAAAATGATCCATTTTTGTTAATTTTAAAAGGCTTGCGTCTCTTGGATCCTCTTTGTGTTGCCTTTTCCCACCCAGCTATATTAGCAAAAATGTAATAAAAACAAAACAAAACACACACACACATATCAAAATTAAATTCAGTTAAACTTCCAAATACAAATAAAGTGGCAGGATGTTGAATGAAAGAGTTCATTAATTGTTTACCCTGAAAATAAAAAGGGCTTCACATGAAGGCTTGGTGAGTCTAAAGCACTGATAAAATAGAAAATCATGAAATTCAGTAAACAGCAGAAGACAACTAGGGAGACTCAGGAAGATGAGTGAGTTGTGACAAAAATCATTAAAAACCACATATAACACAGATAACACAGACTAAATAAACACAACCCTAATGGGGATTAAAAGCTAAAATGAACTTAGTCAAGAGAATATCAAGGACAGTATAAGGGAAAAATGGAAGGAAGTAAAAACACAGAAAGGTTATAAAAATATAAAAGGTTAAAAATAAATTAAAGAAAATGTAATATAGTTAAATAACATTAAAAGTACTGATGGGAATCAAGAACCGGTTCCCAGTGGATATGGACCTTACTTTTATTTTTATTGCACAAAAGGACCAGAGCGTGATGGTCTTTATCCAGAACAGAAACAACTGTATTATGCTGCTAACACAACGGTGGCTCTTTGCAAGCACCTGCACAGACAGAATGCTAATGCTAAGCTAGGCAAAAGGTAGCAAATCGATGAGTAGTTAGGCTGCAGCCTCCGTTTCTACCTGTTCATGTTTCTAAAATCTCTTTCTGCTGGTTTTCCTCTTTGCTTTGTGCTGTTGCCTTGGTGTTTATACCTAAATACTAAGAGAAAGATCATATGTGTGTCCTCATTAGCATAGGGATTTGTGTTAGTGTGTGGGACCATAGCCTCAGGTTTATATTGTGAAATGGTAATTATGAGACAATGCATTTCAGGTCATTTTACGGAAAAACACATAAATGTAATTTAACCAGTAGTGTAAAAATTACTTTCTCCTGGGAGTAATTAAGTAACGTACTGCATTATTTTAAAGAAAAGTAATATGTGTAATAATTACTTTTGCTGAGTAATGACCCCAACACTGATCACAAAAGAAGGGAAGGGAAATACCTCCAACACGCACAAACATTTGACCACACAGCATGCAATTAATTTGCAGAAATGCAAAGTCTTTGCATTTGTTCAAATGGTGGTGACTCTCAAAGCAGAGCCAATGAGAACCCAAGGAGAATCGATAAAGAATCAAATCGATAAGTGATATCGATAATGGAATTAGAATAGCTAAATTCTTATCAATTCCCATCCCTAATTATAAGCTACACTTAGCAGTGACAGCTGTGAAAGTACTGAATTAAAAGCAGTTCATGGCACTCCATGCATATTCAAAATTCATATTTCAAAGAAAGACTGTATATATATTCTCACAAAACTCACATCCTGCTCTCTAAGGAGTAAGTCATCATTGGTGGCAACCCCAGCCTCAGCTCTCACCATAACCCTAACTCTAATCATAGGCAAGCAGAATATTTTATTTTTGTTTTCATTAAAATTTTCTCACAAATCTTGGCAATTGAACAAAGGAAATAATCATTCTAACAACACACATTAAAAAGTACTCACATTTTTCATATGTCTGCAAAATATAGGGCTAGGATTAGCACCTGTACCCTATGACTTTGACCTCAGACGGTTAAGCTAGCTAACTCTGTCTCAAAACCTTACAACAGATAACCTCTTTTTGTGGTATTTGATACTAGTGAGCACATAATGGTCTGTATATTGACCTTTTAAGGTTTTGCAGTTTGTGTTATTATTTTATTGTATATTCACTGCCTTCCACATTAACATACGGTATATTATCCAGTGGATTCTGTAACATTATGTTTTAATTTATTTAATTTATTTATTATTTATTTATGTAAAATAAGGAAAAACTTCATCCTCGTGCAGTGAACTTTAAAACAAAAAGAGTCGTGGAACTGATAAAAACTTTAATTAATTCTACATAACAGTAGCTGAATACATCTGAATAGCAAAATACTATGTTAGAATATCTGCAGCTTGGAGATGGCGTTTTACTTATCATACCTTGTGCAACTTGGTATTCTGCAGTAAGTGTGCTGGGATATTGAATTATAAAGTGAGAAGCTGAAAACCCAAGGCTTTGTCACTCAATAATTATTTCTCTCTCTATGCCAAAGTGAAAAAAATGCTCAGAGAGGTGTGAGGGTGGCAAAGAGACTGGTCTGGTGCATGAGGGCTTTGATAATGGCAGGAGGAGGGCAGTGTGGTCAGAGATGCTTTCCTTATCCTCCTACTGACCCCTTGGGGCCCACTTGTCAGTCTCCTTGACACACACACACTCTGTCACAATTTCTGACATGCTACCATATAGCTGGATTTGAAAGCAGGGTGAAAGAAGCTAAGCAAGACTCAATAAAACATGAACACATACAGTATATGGCCTGTATTCAAGATGGCTGCTCAGATGCTACAAGTTGCCAACATCCTCCCACCCTACTCACATACACACTACAGGCTGTGAGGTCTGGGCATAGCGCCTGGAGAGGGAGGCTGACTGGACCAGAGGCTGAAATTAGCCAAACGCTGACTACACAGACTTTGTTTCCCAGGAGCCTGAGTTGATAGCTGCCACCCCCTTTACAAACACTCTCCCCTGTCTTTGTAGTAGACAAAGTGCCTGGTCATTGCTGTCACCATGACTACTACAGTAACTCTGAAAAACAACAACAACATCAGCAGTGCCGGCGTCCCATGTGCAATTCATTCATTTAAATGCTGTCAGCTGTCTAAATACAGAGTGCGAAATCAAAATTGCATCTGACAAGAGATTTAATTATATTTGACTGCTGGGCCATGTTTTTTTGTTTTTTTTCTTTGGCCAGACAATCTAAGAGACTTATGATTGCTGCTTATGTTCATTCACCTCACCTGCCGTTTTTTTCCAGGCCAAATTAAACCACATGACTTCGACTCATACCCTGAGAATGTGAAAAGCTCACCAGGGAGAAAAAAAGCACACTACCTTATATAAAATGACTAAGATAACTTAACAAGATTTTGCACTGAAGGGAGTGAGCTTTTAATCTAGCTGGAGCTTCTCAGCAGCTTTTCTCGTTGGCACCCAAGCGGGGGAAGAGTTTTGAATGGTTAAATGGTGTTTTAATTAAAGCTGCATTTGGCCCAGCTTACGGCGTGAGACGGTCTCTTCATCCTCCCACTGTGATTTCCTCTTCTGTTCTTATGCCGACCATGACACTTTGCAGAAAATATCCCTCTTAATAGCAAATTTTTCAAATTGTAACAAAACTGACAAATATACTATTTTGCAGAGTTACACTTTTGTGCACCAAAGCCTATTTTAGCATGGTAGCATGTGTTCATATGAATAGGCATCAACATACTGTGATCCACTGTTAGCCTGTGATGAAGAAAAACAGGTACAGTTTCAATGATATACATGTATGTCAGATGTTCCACATTTGGTCATTCTAGTGTAATTCCATATACTCCAGATATAGATATTCCAGATATAGAAAGGAACATAAACACATATTTTGAACTAATCATTAATGTTTTACTATATTTCAGTTTCTGTTTATTTCATCTCCTGTGTAATAATTCTGGAATCACAACAGAAGAAGTGGTACATTATACTGAAAAACAGTTTTCTCACTTTGTAAAGCTTTCCACTTGAACTGAACAGGCATTTTTGGCGGGTTGCACTTACTACTAACTAGTAGGTAGCACATTCTTTAAAACTGAGACCATAATGACAATGATATTAAAATGCTTTAAATATTACCACGAGGTTATGAGTAGAAAAGCCAAGCACAAAGCCTAACTAATTTGAAAACAACAATACATGCCCAATCTCCATCTACTAGATGAGGATCTAGTTCAGGGATGTCAAACTCATTTTATACTGTGGGCCACATACTGCCGACTTTGACCTTAACTGGGCTAGACCAGGGAAACCCCTCTTTTCATCAGTGTAAAAAAGTTTAACTACGCATGGAATCCTTCCTTAGCATAAAGAAAAAGAAGTCCTTTTTTTAACTGTACAGTTTTTCTGCATAATAAAGAGATGTTGCTGTAGTTAATAGAAGAAATCAGTCAGCATGACTCTTTGGGCTTAAATTGTAAGAAATAAATGTGAAAAATTACAGGAAAAGTTCTGGTAGCTCATTGCTCAAGCTTGTGAACCCATAATAAAAAGTAGAAATTTAATGAAATAAAAGAAATTTTGTGCTATTTAAATGTTTATTTATTACCTATTTACTTTGGTGTAGTATGAATGGCAGTGTCAGGAGGAAGAGCTATAAAACTTATAAAAATACAGTCAAAAGATCAAAATCTATCCCCTCCTTCACATTTTTCAGAGGTGTTCAGTGAGTTGGACCAGAGTCCTTGAGCCATATGTTTGTCACCCCAGATCTGAATACTTGTTACTGGAGCATTTTATTTACACTTTATTTTCTGAATTAAGTCCTACATAAACTGGGGTGGCTGCAGGAGGTAAAGCATAGAAAGCACTTAAGTAGAAAAAAAAGCACAGAAAAAAAGTGCTCATATGAATGGGTGTGAATGGGTGAATGAGGTAAATTGTATTAAGTCCTTTGAGTACTCAAGAGTAGAAAAGCGCTATATGAGAAATCTGTCCATTTACAAACTGAAGTGACAACAGTTTCCGTTCCAGAACATTTTTTTTTTTTGCCTGTCCCGTTCGGTACTTTAGCAATCAGAATTGTTGTCTGAAGGCCAAGAGAGATGCCCAGCGGATTTATTTTTTTCAAGCGGATCAATATGGCTATGTCATATTGGTCTACTTGATTGATCTTCTATTATTATTTGTTTATTTATTTATTTTATCATTCCAGAACATTTTAAAAGTTGTACCCCAGAGTGCTCTGGGGTTTGAGAGATGGCTTGAGAAATTAACCAACTGCCTTTGAATAGTCTGTGTTTTAGTCATGTTAATCTCTGCATTTCCCTAGTACTTTACTTTAACATTGCCTTCCATTTGTAAAATGCATGCGCTGTGTACTGTAGTTACTAGTCCAGTGGGTCCCAAACTTTTTTTGCTAGGCCCCCCTTTGTTTTTACAAGAAAATCTTCGCACAAACACATCCTCCTTCTTGTTTTCAAACTCCATTGCAGTTTATTTCACACCTCAAACCTTTTGTAAAAAATTAAACAAATAAAAGTAAACTGCAATAAATTACAGGTAGCAATAAAATAAACTACTACCTCTTTTAAATAACAGAAAAACAAACCATCTTTATGGTGTAAGTCTGTGTAGGTTCTCAGTCATCCAGGTCATGGTAGTCTAAGGAGCTTGGAAAGAAAAGCGCCTAGACTTCTTTATGGTGTAATTATTTTACGTGTAGTTTTTTTTGTTTTTTTTTCCACTGTGTAAGAATATTCAACATTGCTATCAATACATTTTTCAAAAAATGCCTCTCTGTGCAAAATGGGTTTAAAAACATAAAAAACTGTGGGATACTGTTTGTCCGTGATTTGGACAGCCCAGCGCGTGCTCCCAAAGCAGGGGAAACAAATTCTGTCGGGGATACCTACCTTGGCACCACCGTTGTGCAGGTGAAAGCACAGGCAAGATATGCCTCATCATATTTTCTAGTCTTTTGCTTGAAAGGAAGTTGGTTTGGAAGCATATCTGGCGATGCTTCATCTTCTGCTTTGTGTTTGTGTGGTAGCGCCGTCAAAAACCTGTCCATTATGCTAGCAGTGCCCAAGCATTCTTTTTAAAAAAAAATTCATACCACGCCCCCCCTGCAATGGCTCTGCGCCCCCCATAGGGGGCGCACCCCCCACTTTGGGAACCACGGTGCTAGTCAGACACAAAATTCATGCTGGTGTCTTTAATGTGTGATCAAGAGAAGTGTCAAAAAAGACCACATTACTAAAATCGTGGCTCACAAAAGAAAGCTAATCTGCAATTTAGTTTAAATGTCTGTAAAAGCATAAAGTCAGCAGGCACAGCAAGTGAACAATTACTTCTTTTAGTAACAAACTAGATGTGAGAAAAATGGATAAATGTGTGAGCCACATTATTATGGGTAGTTATAATATTTGGTCTCATCAGTGCATTGTACTGCAGTCTTCTGAGGTTATGTTGAACTAACATGGTAGTTAAATGTGCATGACTTTTACTAAAAAATGAACTAAAATGGACACGTGCCTTTTTATCAGGTATTAGTGTTTGGACTTTGCTACTCTGTCTCATCAAAAGATAGATTCTACCAATTGTGCTCAGGCCTTTATGAAGGAATAAGTCAGAGTTTTGTATAGTGAATAATCTAACACTGATGAAATGAGGTTGCAAGGATCTGGCAGTACAGAATAATCCATACTAGTATGCATGTGTTCCACTTTTTTTTGAAGAATATGTTACATAACCTAAAGAACTATTATTTATTGCTTTCACTGAAAGTGTGTCTCAAAGTATTACTCACCTCCACATTTTTGTGTATCTCAACCTGCATTTATAAGCCAATGACAAAGAGTTGTGGGAGATGAGATAGATGAAGTGGGCTTTCAAGAGGAACAACACTGCATTAGGTGGCTGAATACCAAACAGAAGAGACAGGCTTATATGAATAAATTATCAGAGTGCATTGATTAGCCCCTGACAAATGATAAGCCAGTTATGTGTCAGACAAGGTATACCTGAAGTGATGCCTGTTAGCAATACAGTTTTACCCTGCTGTAATCCATGTGTAAAACCTAACACTGAACCTAACACTGTGTTTTACAATTGGCACCACCAGTAAGTTGTCAAACTTATAAGAATAGCTAGCAGTCAGATAGGATGACACTAAGGAGAGATTTATGCAATGTTATATAAGATCTCCTCACAAAATGTTTCCATGTCTAAGATGGGTCTATGTTCAAGGACAAGGGTCAATTGATCCCCATACATTATATTAAGGCATTATTGAATTTGCGTCCTTTCTGCTTACTGCTTCAAGAGGAATCGTGTTCTGGAATGAAGATATCTCATTCTTGGAGGGTCAAATAGTACCATTCTGTCAAAGCCGCTCATCTTCAGAGAGACTCACAAGGTGTCCTTTGGTGTCAGTGCTGTGACATCTGATTATGGCAAAAGAGACTGAGCTCCCTCACTACTAGTCAGAAATGGATGCTTGTGAGGGTCCCATGGCATACCATTTAACAGAGGGTAGCGGGGGTATAGAATAATTTAACTCAATCAATCATTTTTTTTCCAAACCAAGCACTTTTTGGTGCCTCAACTTGAACTAAGCATCAAGTACAAGCTATAAAAATCAAACAAACAAACAAAAAAAACCAAGTCAAGCAAAGGAAAATAAAGTGAAAATCAGAAAGCTCAAATGCACTCTTTTCTTGTTTTTGAAAAAAAAAACCTCTTGGGGAATTATTTATAATATTATTTATACCTAGAACACTTATTGACCTTTTCCCATGAGATTCTATTTTTTCTTAAGTAGAAATGAAAAGGTTTAAAACTGCAACCGACAGAGTCTGCAAAGTTATTTCTTGGATTTTGTTGACAGTAACAAAATAGAAAATGTCAGAGTTATACTCTTAAGACACTGTTAGTATTCTACAGAGGGGGCTTGTAAATTTGAGGTCATTATGGGTCAATAAAGTTGCACCTGTTCCATATGGCTTTGCTTTCTTTTCACCCCAAATGTAGAGAAACGCTCATAATTCTGACAGAAGAAACAATTACTTTAACTGAATGAAAAATCTGAAGTCGCCCTTTGATGCGCTACCTCTGAAAACTGACTGTTCAAAAAGAGCAGAGAAAAAGTCACACCTGATTCAAAACCTCCTCATATCAGATTCTCTGTTAGCAGTATCTAGCTGTACGTGTCAGTATTCTGCATATTTAGAAGTGCATATAGTGTTCTGTATGCAGTGATAAACTGTGGGGGCGTGTTTATCTCATTATCCTAATGTACATAACGTGTACATTATGTGGAGTGTGAAAATGCATACAATGGACACATAATGCACAAGTGGCTTGCCGGTATAAATATCTTTGCCTACACATGTAGAGGCAAGTGTATGCACAGTATGTGTAGGCTGCTTTAAGCAAGGTTAATTTTTTTTTCTGTATTTGTGGAATTATATATTATTATGTATATGCATTTTATATACTGTGTGTCTGGGTCTGTGTATGTGTGTGTCTGTGGTAGTAGATAGTGGGAATGGTTTAGCAATAATACTTTTACTATCTTCTGTCATTTTTTCTTTTTTATTGATTTTCTCTGAAGTTAACACAGGATTAAAAATATACATATAGCGCACCTGATCTTTGTTTTTTAGCTTATGATCATGCTTTTCATCTACTGTATTATGATTAAAATTACTTCCATGATAACAGTGGATCACTTCATTAAGTTTATCTGTTATTGAGTTTTAGCAGGACTGTTGTGATTATGAATGGTAACTATTGTACAAAGGACATTATCATCATTTCTGTTAAATTTGTGTTGCAGGGTAGTGCTCAGCCTCTCTGTGTAACTGCTTGATGTCAGCATATCTGCTGCATTAGGCTATTTTCTTTGTCCATCAGCAGCTCCCCCCCCAAAAAAAAACCCCATTAAAAATCAACTGACTAAACTGATAGAGAGGCTTTTCAATGAGAAAAATCTCCACATCAGAGATGTGTTGATCGAGAGCCATTTAGACAGTTTAATATCCAGTGGACCTACCACGCTACGGGTCAAACTGCATTTGTAAAATTACACTAACTTTTTATTTTATTCTGCAGAAAACTGTAAAATATGCCATTATGAATGCATGTTTTTCATGATAAATTTTGAATCTTTTTCTCTGTTTATCTTACACTTCATTTGGTATCAAAGGATTTGCGCTAAAGGAACATGTTGAATATGCATATTACTCAATTAGCACCAAGCCAGCTGGTTAAGAAACTTGTGAAAGGAAGAATAATTGAACTAGAAACACGGTTGTTTGCATTGGGATCAAGTGAAATTATCTTACCTTGTGCTTGTTTTAAAATGAAAAAAATCAATATTTACATATTCAGGAGCAGATTAAGTCTGATATGAGAGCATTACAGTACAGGTACTGCTCATTCATTTCCTTCTAAGTCTGAATAAAACAGTTTTTGATGATAACATTACAAAAAAGTGATTGCTATATAGTGTAGGAGCTTCAATATGCTATTAACTCTTCTGTTAAATATGCAACTACAGCAAATCTTTATTTCTTGGTCCCTACTGAAGACCCTTGTTCTATTAAGTTTATATCATCAATATATGCAAGCTCGGCTATCTCTATCACAGCTGATTTTTCTATTGTGATTATCAAGGCTAAAATAATTCACATTAATAATTTTAAAAAAGCAATATTTATAGAAAAGTCTGTCTGTCAAAATCATGATTAGTTTTGTTTCCTTCAGTGTTTTGTGGATCAAGACGCTTGACACAGGAGGAATGTGAATCTGGTGGGTGCAGGGTTGCGGTGGTGTTTACTGGCATATCAAATAATATCACATTATTAAACTGTAACAAAGCAAATTAAGAAAAAATAGACTGCAGGAAGACTACAATTCTGTAATGTTCTAATAAGGCAGATGCTAAAAAAATATTTAGCTAAACGAGCATGAAATGAGTATGAAGCACTGATATATGCAGTATTTTGTTTAGACAGCTAAAACAGAGCACCAAACTGATGCAATTCCATAGGCGAGCTACAAACCCTAGACATGTGTGAGACAAGGTGCAGAGAACAGCTGCGCCATTTAACAAAAAGCTGGCGTCCAGCTAGTGCCGGGAAAGAAGAGAGCGCTAATGCTAGCTCGGAAAGCAGAAACAAAGAGAGGAGAAGCTGCAAGAGCACACAACAAATTGAAATAAAATGAAATGTACAGTATACCTGTACTTCTGTCAGTGATTCTTTCCAATTTAGTGTGCTTGTTTTGCAAAATCTCTTGCATTATATAACATATAACATATATATAACTGTTCTCTCCTAGTCCCGTCTTTCAGTTCGTTTACTTTTTTGTCTCTGTGTCAAGTTCGGATACTTGAGTCTATGTCTCTGTGTTAATTAGTTCCTTTTTTATTTTGATAGTCTTATGTCTTGTGTGCTTTATATTCAGTTTAACTTCTTTTGTCTCGTCATTTGTTCCCACTGTGTTCCCACCTGTCTCCTCTCCCCTCATTACCTGGTGTGTATTTATTGTCCGAGTCTCCCTCTGTTCGTTGTCATGGCCTCCCTCATGGTACTGTGTTTGGCACCAGATTTCCACAAGATTCCTAGTTTTCGGGTTGTTTATTCCTGCAAGCCACACAGCCATTACATGACACTACTGGTATTGAATTGTTTTATCAAAGCAGCAGGCTTAGATCTCCATTTTGATCTACATGCCCAACTTTCATGAAAACTCCTTAAAAAGTTGAGACTTCATCACATCAATAAATATGCTATTGCACAGGCAGAAAAAAAGTATTGCTTCAAAATTTGCTGAAGCACCATCTCTGGAAGCACCTTTTTCTATGATGTGCAGACTCACAAGGCAAAAGCAACAGTTATACTATCCGTACTAAAACAGTCATATTCAAGGAGTATATTGTTGTTTTAGAGTATGCTGCTTTTGTCTGGGTTTGAACATTTCTCCTTGTCTGGTTGCCTTTTGCCCTGCATAGAAAAAAAGAGGCACTCAGAGACATCAAGGTTAATGCTTCTCCCCTCTCAGCATCCTTAATGCTTCAGAGAGTAGAGGAAAGGCAAAGTAAAGAGGGAGGACAGCTTGTTCACTTCTAAGTGGATGACAGGGATTGCTCTGAAAGAGGCTGGGCTCTGCTGCTTCACCAGTGGCGGCCACACAGTGTATGTGCACATGAATGAATTGATTGTTGTACGTCACGGAGGACTCACTTTAAAGAAACTCCAGATTTTCCCTGAAAGCACTCATTTGCATGGTTGAGGTGATCTGAAGCACATTATTGCCTACCCCGTATCATTAGGATTTCATCTTAGAACAAGAAGCCTTTCAGGGAAACAAAAAGCCCCAAAACCCCAGACAATCAGAGAGAGATTGCATAATGCTCATTTGGCGGCCGGCTGGGACATTTGGCTCCTCTTTAACCCACAGAAAAAGAAAAATCAGCAAGGATTTGGGCTAATCCTCTTAGCCCGATGCTTTCTCTCCCCCTGCTGACTGGAAGACGAATGTGAGCGCAGGCATTCGGACCCACCGACTGAGCCAAGCCCAGCTCCCCCTCAGCATATTTTAATTGTGAAATGGATAGTGGCGGCTTCCTGGTGACTTGTTGGCTGAAGTTGCTTTTCCCATTGGCCTGCCGGGTTAGAGATCCTGCCCGAGGTCTGAGCCAAGACAACTATTCAACTATTGAGAGACAGTGTCATTACAAACTGCCCAGTCATTCCCTGCTGTCTTCCAGTCCTTAAAGCATACTTGCTGTGACACATTTTCCAATATCCTACTTTTCTATTTTGGTTTTACATTATCTCTGGGACTTTTACTATTTTTTTCTCCACTCTTTTTAATTCTCTTTTTGCTCATTTTAAGCCCTTTCTACCCTAGCTCACCCCATCTGTCTGTGTCAGCTAATTCATTTTGTAGTTATCTGAAAGATGTAGTCATTTCAACATAGCTCCTTTTCTACAGCCTACTCATCCACAATGAGCCTATACTTGTCATAGAAGAGCATGAAAAGGGGTAAAGGCATCAAATAATAAACAAAGGGCAGGAGAGAGGAGACAGTTGGACTAAACAACAACAGTTTGCTTAAGACAAAGGCAAAGTTGAATACCTCATAAATAAACTTGGAAACAATCAAACTCAGTTAGTAGGACATCTTACTACTGACTATGAAATTCATTTATCATTATTTCGAAGACCACACCAATCAGTACTGACGAAACACTTGTATACACTAATAAACCAAGATATGACAACCACTTCCTGAAATGTTGTTGTCAAAACAGCTCTGATCCAGTGAAACTCAAAGGCCATAAAGATTTTGGCCTTGGTTAATTTAGTGGCTAAATTTGTTGTTGGTAAAATGTTAACTACGATAACTAACTATTTTGTCTTCACTTATTGGAAGTGCCGAATCTAATAAATTGAAATGATAAATCTAATAAATAGTTAAAATAGTTAAAACTACTGGAGTAAACGTTTTATTCTTTACTCTTCCCCTGCCCCTCACTGAGACTGGTCTGGAGTTTTGTCCTCTTAAAAGGAAGTTCTTGTTTGTCAGCTGTGAACTGGTGTTATACAAATATTGAATTTGAATATTAAAAATTGGATACTGAATTTAGTGTTATTTTATGGAAATTTATATTGTGTGTTCGGTTATCAGGCTTGGTTTTTTGAAGATTTTATGAGTAAAGTAAACCCAGAACATTTAACTTTAGTACTGAAAACTGTTTTACTCCAGAGGGAAAGATAACTTGTTGACAGGATTAGGGGATAAGGCTACTTATTATCCTTCCCAATCTAGAAAACTGAAAAATATATAAAACAAAACTAAACAAACTTTTTTAGCTTTAGTCTGCTGTTGTTGTAAGTCTTTTGAATGATATTTATCCTCTAGGTGCTTCATCCTACACAATGTTTAGTGAAAAATTGTTATGTTACACAAATGGAGTAAAAATGATGTATTACACAATAATATGTTAACTGACAGAACAAATGTGCATTTTCTGCTATGTGATTTTTTAAAAGGCTGCTGCTGGGCATCAATAACCAGTCTAACCTTTGTATGCACACATAATAATGGTAATGAGCTTTTTTCTGCCCCCATCAGACCATCACAGCTCCTCAGATGTTATTCTTCAAATATTTCCCAGTATGAAGAGCTGGAGCCATAATGAATTACCACACGCTGGCTCAAATGGCACAAAAAAAGGAGATAATTATGACAAATGCTGTCTCTCTGTGTGTTTGCTATTGCACCCCTGGCTCTTTTCTCTGCATTAATGAAGCTCTCCACGCTCTGGCAGCTTGTTGTCCTCTCTGTAATATGCTCAAGTTCTTTTAAACCTGGGTCTGTGTGATCAAGCAGAACAAAATAAAATTGCACACTTTTTTCTTCTTTTTTTTGTCTTTACTTTAAAACAGGCACAGTCAATGGACACCTGGTTGGGGTTAGGCAGCAGTGATTTGTATATTCCTTGGGGATCCACAACTGCATCACAAGCAGGAAATAAATAATACAGTAATAAAGTTGCAGTTCAAAGCAGTTTTATAACCAGGATGTAAAATGTCATAATCTCAGTATTAGAGAGCATTAACTCTTTACTATCCACCTTTATTTTCAGTTATTATGTTTTCCAAGTCAAAAGTTCAAGTCTGTTTAAGTGCGCTGAGTCAAACCATCATCTTCTGCCTCACTACATCTGCAATCTATTAAGCCTTCAGCACTAGACCTTGGCCTATAAATCTCTGCTTTTTTAATATTTTTAAATCGTCTGGCCTTTACCTATAGCATAGTTCTTTCCCTTGATAGCCAGACTAAACAAGTCAATGACTAAATGTAGAGGTGATGGTGGTGGGTGGGTTTGAGGTTGGTTGGTAAAAAAAAAGGAGGATAAACGAATATAATATCCAGTGAAATCAAGATATGGATGACAGTAGAGCTGAAACAGCAACCCATGTAGGAAGATCAAAAGTGAAAATGCAAACAGTGACAGATTAAGCCTCATTAATGAGCTGATGTTATATAAATTGCCCCTTTCTAATTTGGCAAAATCCATTTATTACATATTCTGCAGCAAAAGGAAAATTGTTTCACCTGTTATTGATGTA
Organism: Tylochromis polylepis; assembly: GCA_015107715.1. NCBI lineage: Eukaryota > Metazoa > Chordata > Actinopteri > Cichliformes > Cichlidae > Tylochromis > Tylochromis polylepis. The sequence continues at coordinate 1,479 of VVHJ01062018.1, read as the reverse complement.
AAATGCAGCCAGTCAAATCCATGTTCTGGTACAGTAAAATCTATGCATCTCCAAATCCTATCCCACCTGCCATAAGGTGAGTATTGTGCCCCGAGAAGAAGAGAAAGAAGCTGAGCTAACATTCTTACATTAGCAAGTACAGTAAGCACTGTTAACAAGCTCCCAGCCTTATTTTTTTGAAAAACTATGGCAGTTTTACCTGAGGATATTAGAGAAGGCTTGTGGAAAAAACACTGAGGAACTTGTCAGACAGGCATGGATCAAAGCTGGGTAGTAACACACACTGCATTGGTGAGTTGAGAGGCTGGAATTTCCTCTGAGACTATCATTTTCTACACAATATCTTAGAAAAATGCATACACAAATACAGGAAGGCTGAAATTAAACTGACATTAACAACACAACGTTATTCCATGCCATACATATGTTAGAGCAGCTTATGTTTTGGGTGTGGTTGGGGTTTTTTGTTTTGTTTTTTTACAAACACTTATTACAGTGCTTGCTCTGAGCCATCAGAGTTTATTCTGTGCTGTGGAGCAGTGTGGTTGCTTAAGAGCTCTGTGTGTTTCTACGTGACAAGAAACTGTACGAGTATTTTCTATGTAATTTTTCTGTTGGATAAAGCAAAAATATAAAACCTAACTATTAACTAAGCTGGCTGAGCCCATTCCATGCCTGTAGTTATTGTTGAATGAATAAAAGACTATACTTTAATCACTGTTTAAAAAAAAAAAGTTTTATAAAAGTTTTTTAAAAAAGACAAGTATAAAAATGCACTCTAATATCATATCATGTTTTCAACTCCCTTTGTTCTTCCTTTAAGAAGCACTACTTGACTTTCTTTCTTACTACTTTCAACATGACTGTGATTTAGGTGATACAGCAGTACATCTATTAGGTTGGTGGTTTAATCCCTGTCTGAATGCCAGAGTATCCTTGGGCAAGACACTGAACCCCGAGTTGCTCCTGATGCGTTCATTGGAGTGTGAATGGTAGCTAGAAAGCACTTAGACATAGAAATAAGTGATTGTGTGAATGAGACATGTTATATAAACCATTTTGAGTGGTCAAGTAGAAAAGCACTATATAAGAACCAGTCCATTTACTGTCCCTGAAAGCTAAAAATATGATATTTTTATTTGACTTACTGTTGGAGTTAATTGTTAAATGTTGTCATTGTTGTGTCTAAACTGTGAGTCTTATATTCAGTTGTAGGTTTAGAGGAATTCTTTTGTGTGTCTTCCCCTCCTGTAGGTGTTTTATTGCAGGTACCTTCATGAGAAGGGGCCTGGTTCCTGTACTATAAGGAAGTAGAGCCTTATCTTTATGACCGTATAGTGCTTAGGTGAAGTGGACCAGTGAAGGGGTTAAACTATGTGTATGTATAAGTTAAAGGTCTGGTGACCCTTTGTGACTTTGTGATGGGGGTGATGCCGTTGAATGTTTACCCAGGAAGTCATGAATAAACACTCACTCACT
>VVHJ01062017.1:0-12463 GCA_015107715.1 Tylochromis polylepis | reverse complement strand
TAGTTATTATGTTATGGTAGTTATGGCTCCCTACACCCACTATTAGACACTTAGATTGAGAAACCTTATGAATACAAGTGCGCTCACACACACAGGTGTACACACAAGTGTCCACACAGGTGTAGAAACAGGTACTCAAAATTCAATATTTATTATTTACTGTTACTTATGCTTATGTTGTTTGTTGCTGTGGTTTCCCTACTGTGTTGTTTTCTTTTTGCTTGTTTTTTTTTTCCAGCAGGTGGTCAAGCAGATTTTCAGTGTCTTTTCTCTCTACCCCTCTTCTCCTCTATTTTCCCTCTCCTTCTTAACTCTCTTCCCAACTTCTCTTTCCTTCTTCTTCTTCTTCTTTCTCATCCCCTGGTCCTGTCCGTTCTAATTGTAATAACTTAAAATAAAGAAAAATATAATCAAGTGGACCAGTATAGTAAATACATAATGGTCCACTTGGGAAAATAAATCATTTGGGCATTTTTCTTGGACTTCAGACAATAATTCTGATTGCTACAGTACTGGACAGGCCAGGCAAAAATAAAAGTAATTAAAATAATGCTGGACAAGGCTGTAAAGGTCCTTAACGCATCAGCAGGACCAGCGCTTGTCCTGTTCTTCCTGTGAGCTCTAGAACAATGGAGATGTGTTCTCTGGATTGACGAATCACACTTCTCACACTGTCAATCTGATAGAGGAGTCTGGGTTTGGTAGTTGCCTCAAGAATGGTACTTCACTGCCATTGTGCCAAGTGTAAATTTTGGTGGGGGGAGGGGGGGTGTCTTTCAGGAGTTGGGATCAGCCCCTTAGTTCCATTTATGAACTAAGTAGCTCATAAATTAACACAACACTTAATGCTTCAGCATTCAAAGATATTTTGGACAGTTTTATGTTCCCAACTCGATCCCTTCCTGTTCCTACATGACTGTACGCCAGTGCACAAATCAAGGTCCATAAAGACATGGATAAGTGAGACTGATGAGGAAGAACTTGACTGGCCTGCACAGAGTCCTCATCTTAACCTGATAGAACACCTTTGCGATGAACTAGAGCAAAGACTACAAGCCAGACCTTCCCATCTAACACCACCACAACCTTTTTCTTTCATCATTCTGGCCTTGTGAAATGAAAATGTGTGTTCTTTATCATCTTTTATGGTCACTTTTCTTTTTTAGCTTTGTATTTTGTGTCTTCCAACAGGATCCAGAACCCCTCCCATACCTGCAACACCATGATGCTTATACTTTCAATATTAATCTGTTTGTTTCACTAAAAGGTACCATCCACAAACTATCATCATATCAATTGTGCATTTACTCATGGTCAAGTTCTCCTCTCATGGAGCAGCACTGTCACTGCCAGTGTTAAGTAATATATAGTAATAGAGTATTTTTGTGATGTTTCAATATGTAGTCAGCATTCTAATGCATGCCTAATACAGCTGGTTGAGTGAGTCTAATTTAAACTTTAACATACTGTTGGGTAGTTAATTTAATGAATGCTCATTACAGGGTTGTAAAATTTACTGTCTTTGGGGTATGTTTATGTACAGCTGAAGTTTGTGTCCCAATGGCAGGTGAGTCACATATTGGCCCAAACGCTTTGCATATGACTGGGTAGCATTAGCAATTTATAGACAACAGCCTTCTGTTGTTTGGTTTTGCAATACAATATTCAAAGAAATACATCACTTTTGCTCGTATTTTGATCAGATTGAAGAAAGCCATGTGTATCATATTTGATACATGAGTTTTTGAGGTTACGCTATCATCAATGATTTTTTTTTTCCACCTGAAAAACCAAAATAAATTGCACAATACATTTTAAGCAATAAATTGCAAAAACGATAATGCAGCAAAATGATACAAATTTAAACTAAAAAAAAATGATCAGGTTTACTAAATATTCAATTTTCAAAAGATGAGAATTTTTTGGCAAGTATTTCATGGGTCAGGCCTTAAAAGGTTAAGACTGGGTTGGCCCCATGGGATTTTCTGGTTTTTAACTGGGCTGCAGGATTCTTGACTTTGGGAATGGCTGGTGTAAAGCATTGTTTCTGAATTTACTGTAACCTGGTGGTTGACTGAAAACAAAATCTCCAAATGAAATAAAAAGTAGAAACTACAAGACTACAATAACTTTGATCCTAGATTATTTTTTTGTTTCATTTGGAGAGTTTGTTTTCAGTTCCATTTAGCTTCAGTTAGTTTCCAGAGTAAGTTTATTCTCTTGAGTTCAGCTTTTAGTCAGAATATTTCATTTTAGTTTGCTTTTTGATAGTGTCAGTGCTAGTCTACTATTATAACATAAAGGAATTTATCAGAGGCCAATTTTTCAGAGGTTCAGAATAGAACCTTTTGTTGACTCAAAGACAGCGCTGACATTCCTGGTCAGGCAACAAAGCCTTATGTGGTAACACAATTGACCAAATTGTCACAACCCTAAAATGAGGTCATTTATTACAAACTTTGTTATATAATAAATGTATATATTAAATACATTTGACTTTAGTTAGTTTAAAAGTGCACAATGCTGTTTTAATTACTTTTATTTTAATTTTTTTCCAAAAGTATAGTTCTTATTTCTACTAAACAGAAGAAGATGGATGGAAGGATGGTTTTTTATTTCAGTTAACCAATTTTCTCACATTTTTAGTTTAGTTTTAGTTCACTATAATAATACCCTTGGGTAGGAGTAGAGTAACATGTTATGAAGTGAATGTCTGTTTTGTTGTTCAAGGAGAAGGCATGGCTGAAGCTGTAAACATCTGCAGATCAAACTTTAAGGTAAGATCCGTGGTTGTAGAGCCAGCGCCACTATGTTAATGAGTGTTGTGTGAGAAATCCCTTTTTTTAGACAAAAAAACCTTAGTATATAAAATACGATTAAAGGAAAAAAAGGGATGTTTATATACTTATGACAATGTGTTTTCTGACATTTTTTATCCATTTGGTGTAGCTGGAGCAATTTTAACATTGATGACTTCTTCATTTCCCTCAGCTGGTCAGAAGACTGCAAAGGCAGGATTAGCCTGTATTCATTAGGAGAATGGCCAATCAGTATAAAGTTTCAGTTTCAGTCTCTCTTTTAGAATAGAATAGAATAGAATAGAATAGAATAGAATAGGATAGAATAGAATAGAATATTCCTTATTGCCAATGTACATGTACAACAAAATTATGGGTGCTCCATGCCAAATGTGCAGGAATAAAATTTGAACAGAAAAACAGCGGGAATAAATAACAAACAGGTGAAATATATACAGTCAAGAGGAATATATACAAAACAAGAGAAAGGCATACAATAGGAAGGCACACACTAGAGAACCATGTGCTTGGAAGTAGTGCAGAGGATTTGGTCTTAGTATAGAGTCCGTATGTGAGTGGCCTGAGTTATAAGGGTTGCTCAGATAGTGTTTGTTAACAGTCCATGTCTCTGGGGAAGAAGGTGAGATAAGCAGAGATGTGGGTGCCCAGAAACCTGAAGGTGGGGACAGATTCCACCTGTTCTCCATTTATAATGAGAGCAGAGTGGGAGTCTGTGCCTCCTGAAGTCCATTATGAGTTCTTTTGTTTTAAGGACGTTCAGTTTCATGTTATTTTCTGAACACCAGTGGGACAAGTTCTTTACCTTCCGCCCTTTACGCTGTGTCATCTTCATCAGAGATGAGCCCGACCACGGTGGTGTCATTGGCATACTTGACGATGACGTTGGTTGGGTGGGTTTGTGTACAGTCATATATGTTTAGAGAGCGTATAGTAGGGGGCTGTCTTTTTGAAGACAGGTAGGTGGGAATGGGAATGGTGGGAAGGTTGAAGAGACTGGTGAGAATCCCTGCCAGTTGGTCCACGCAGGGTTTGACCACAGCCCCTGGGATACCATCTGGGCTGGCAGCGCTCCTGGGGTTCACTGCTCTCAGTCTTCTCCTGATCTCATGTTCCTGGAGGGAGAGAGGGGGTGAGCTGGGTGAAGGGGTAGGGGAGGGCTGACCTTGAACCGAGCAAAGAACATGTTCAGCTCCTCTGTGAGTTTGAGGCTGTCGGGGGTTGGGGGAGCTCTGGCCTTTTTAGTTGGTGAGGGCTTGGATGCCTCTCCACACCTTGGGGTTGTTGTCAGTGTAAACGTCCGCTATCCTTCTCCTGTAGTCATCCTTGGCCTGTTTAATGCTGCTCCTCAGGTTGGCTCTGGCAGCACTCTACAGTGAACTGTCCCTCAGACTGAAGGCTGAGTTACGTGTTCTTATCAGAACGTGTACTTCACTCATTATCCGAGGTTTCCTGTTAGGGAAAACTCAGATGGTTTTAGGTCTCCTGGTTTTGCTCTTCAAACATGGACCAGTCTGTCAGATCAAAATACACTAGTCCATCCATGTCGCAGCAGGAGAGCATCATCTGGCCATGTTTTAATGACCTGGGTGCTTGGAGGATTTTGTTTCCTGAGTGGGGATGTAGGCAGGGATAAGGAGTAGAGAGAGGTGGTCAAATTGTTCCAGTTGGGGGAGGGGTGTTGCTTTGTAGGCATGCTTGATGTTGCTGTACACATGGTCCAGTGCCCTGTGCCCCCTGGTGGGACATTTAACATGTCGGTGGAATTTGGTACAGAGTCCAGATTTCAAACATGCCTTATTAAAGTTCCAGGCAACATTATGGACACTCTCTGGGTGCTCTCTCTGCTGCTTGCTCCGGCTACCGTTAGCTTGCGAGGTAAATTAAAGGGCCTGCACTAATTTGACATGGCCTCCAAGTCCAGTGAGTAGTGACTGTCTATAATTCTACTGTTATGGCACCAGTCTGTCCTGAAGCACACAAGCACAGAGCCCACCCCCCCCTTCCTTTACCGGAGTCTTTGTTGTGGTCCTGGCAGTGTAATGTCTGGCCCGGTAACTCCACTTAGGGATCAGGGACGTTTGTAACTGAATCCTGGCTCCATCCAGTCAGTAGTCAACACTCCCGGACAACGCGGTTGTAGTAAAACTGATTGTAGCTCCTCCGTTTTGTTTGTGAGGAATCTGGCGTTGGTGAGGAGGATGGAAGGAAGCGGGGGGTTTGTGTTTTTATTTTCACAGCTGGATGTGATAACCAGCTCTGCATCCTCACTTTTGTTTCCTCTCCCTCCGCTGTCTGCGTTGCTGGCTGTTTCTGACCACAGAGCGCCCGGTGGTCTCACAATCTCAGGTGGGATGCTGTCGGTCCAATCCGAAGTAAAGTCCAGGTTCAGGCTGAGGTCGATGTCTGATGACTGAGTGGCCAGCGCGTTGTAGGAAGCTGCAGTAAAAAGGCATAAAAAACACAATAAGGTGCACAGTAGATAGGCGCACTGTGCCGCTGCATGCGTCCGTACGCGCCCCCAGCTTGAATCAGCATTCACTAATGTTCTATTTTTATTTCTCTCTCTCTCTGACTCAAGTACATGTACTGGACCGTGAAGCAGCAGCTTGCCCATCACACGGTCAATGGTTGCAATGTCAAACCAGGAGATCTGCTCGCTTCAGGCACCATCAGTGGACCTGTGAGTGTCCACATGCACAGTATGCTTAGGACTTGATGAGTACCCAATTATTTGTGCTCTGTTGAAGCTGTAATGTGTACCTTGTTGTCTGTCTGTTCTCAGTTTGTCAGATAGATTACATAACATCACTCATTAGCAAATTCTATTGTGGGTTTTTCGCACTGAGAGTCCTTGCTTTTCCATTGTTGTTATTGTGACTGGTTTGTATCATGGCAGGATCCAGAGAGCTTTGGCTCCATGCTTGAGCTGTCGTGGAATGGATCTAAGAACATTGATCTGGGAGGAAAAAAAACTAGAACCTTCTTGAATGATGGAGATGAAGTCACTATATCAGGTTGGTCTGTTTAAAAAGTAAGCTTTCCACTTCATATCATTTGGATTTATGTGACAATATTTTTAGAAGTAGCAATAACATTTTTGCATTTTTACATAATGCCAAAATGGACATACAGATAAGGGTAACTACAACAGACAAAACATAAGGACGGAGAATTAGAATATAACTGCTCGAGTGCATGGTGGTACACTATCGGACTCTTGGTGTGCTTCAGGCATCCTAATTTCCAAATAAACTCTTAATTTTTGCAGCTGAAGTTTGGACTTGTTGGACTTGGACTTGAAAATTTAATTTGGCTGACATTATGAAAGGATCTTGCGCTGACTAAAATTGTTTTTTTTTTAAGGAATGTTCAGTTTCAAAGTGTATTTCAGTATTTTATTATTATTGTTGTTACTGTTAAAAATAAATGAAATAATAATACATAAACAAATATATGACTACAAACAGATGGCTCGCTGGTGTTAATGTTTCCACAGCAGAAATCTAAAGTTTACTTTTAAATTCAGCTTTCGAGCTTACACAGTATCATGACACTGATCATATACGTGTCCAATGGCTTCCTCTATTTAGGTTACTGTGAAGGAGATGGCTACAGGGTGGGCTTTGGGACATGCCAGGGAACCATCCTTCCAGCTTTGCAGCTCTAAAACACACATGTACTTACGCAAGTATTTCGCTCGGCTTTGATGACGACAATGAAAAACTGCAACATGGACAAGTCCTGTTCCCTCACTCTCATCTTTCTGTTAAAAAGAGGTGCTGTGGGCTTTAGCAAATAATAGATGCAGATTTCTCTCGGTCAGTGTAATCTCAAAACTCTGTAAAGTTGTACAGTGACCTTGTTACTGATATATAATGAAATATCCATCCAGCAGAGAGATTGTCCCATATCATGTTACAATGTTACTGCTGTACCAGGATCAGTGTTATTGATGTTTTGTATGCCCTTGCTCCTGCTCGATGATGAAATCAACAATTTTAACTTTGGTTCTTTTATTGTCTTGTGTTCATGCTGACTTACTCTGCCACCTCAGGAACACAGTTGCATTCAGAATGCAGTCAGGATTGTTTTTTTTCTCTTTGTCAACAATTAATACATCCAGTTATCCAACTGGAGCTCTCCCACGCCCCACTTCCTTGGGAGTCAGCCTTTGTTTAAATTAACTTGGGTTTCTGAGATGAATATATTATGAATGCCCTCTCTCTATGTCACCTTACAGAGCAACAACTAAAAAAATGGTTAAAAGTAAATGTTCAGGTTATTCGGATTTCTTTTTTGGCGCTCAGGACTTACTTGTAAACATACTGACTTTATTATCTGAAACTCCAATGGAATAGGATGTGTATATGACCAAAAATAGGAAAAAGATGAATTGGTAAACTTGAATACAGGATGAAGATGATGATGCAGGAATAAATGCTTCCAAAAAATCTGGCAATCATTTCTGGAGAAATAAATAAAAAATGAATAAAACAAAAGCTGTCTGGAGGAATAAAAAAAACAAACAGGTGGTGTTTGTGCATTTGCATCAGTGTGCAGTGAAGAAGAAACGGCATCATGGCACACTGTTACCTTCTCATATTATATATACTGTTTGCTGACTGCACAATCATTTATAAGCACAAGTGAAGGAAGAAAAAAAAAAAGTGTTTTTAAGGATCTCCCCGAGTCTCTGGAGCTCTAGTAGAAGGAACGCAGTTTTTTTTCCCACATTTAGTGTTTTGATGGTGACAGTTAAAAATATTACCTAACACTTCACTAGTATTATACTGTTTTAAGTGAAAGGCCATAGCAGGAGATTCATGCTGTTAAATCCTCAATGCATAGAAAACATAATGACAGATTCTGGGGATACAGAGTTTGAGTTTTTCCTTTAATTTGATAAGTATTTATAAATTGCCATTTAGAACACGTCCCTTAATTCCACCACTTGACATAATTCAGCTGCATATAGCAGCATTTGGGATTGCCTCAGTATGAGATCAAGTATAGAAATTATATTCTCGATGATCTTTGCCGATTATGTGCTGGATGCCCTTCCTGATGCAACCCTCCTCATTTATCCAGGCTTGGGAGCGACAGCCTAAACTTGTATTAATGTCATAAATTTCAGTTACACTCAACTGATCAGGCGATCGAGTATATAGTGACTGTATCTAGCTTTGTAAAAGATTTTTAAAATATTATTTCAATGGAACTGACAACCTATACATGTATATTTGTTGAGTAAAACATATTTTACTCAACTAATAACTTAAATATTGGGGGATAATGTTATATAGACACAGATGATAGATGTTATACATTGCATCATAGTGTATAAAAAGTAATCATAGCGGTTCACTTCATTCTTGAATTTATTTTTCACCTACACACCCTACCCCATAATGACAGAGGGAAAAAAATTTGCTTGAAATTCTTGAAAATGTAATGAAAAATTAAAAAAAAAAAACCTCACTAAATGAACTAAATGTACATAAGTATTCACAGTTTTTGTTTTGTTGAAGCACCTTTAGCAGTAATTACAGCCTGAAGTCTTTTTTCTTTTTATGATGCTGCAAGCTTGGCACACCTGTTTTGGTCAATTTCTCCCAGTCTTCTTTGCACAGTCTTTCAAGCTTCATCAGGTTGTATGGGGAGTCATGCAGAGCATACCATAAAGAGAAGACTACATGCAGATGGTTCGCTGCAAGGTGCAAGCCACTCATAAGCCTCAAGAATAGAAAGGCTAGATTGGAGTTTGCTAAAAGAAAAAAAAACATCTAAAAAAGCCAGCACAGCTCTGGAAAAACATTCTTTGGACCGATGAAACCAGGATCAACCTGCAATGACAGCAAGAAAAAAGTATGGCGAAGGCGTGGAACAGCTCATGATCCAAAGCATACCACATCATCTATAAATCACGCCCAAGCCAGGATGATGGCTTGGGCGTGCAAGGCTGCCAGTGGCACTGGGACACTAGTGTCTATTGATGATGTGACACAGGACAGAAGACGAATGAATTCTGAGGTGTTCAGAGACATACTGTCTGCTCAAATCCAGCTAAGTGCAGTCACATTTATTGGGTGGCATTTCATAATACAGATGGACAATGACTCAAAACATACAGCCAAAACAGCCCAGGAGTTGCAAAGTAGTGGAATATACTTAAATGGCCAAGTCAGTCACCTGATCTTAACCCAACTGAGGATGCATTTTACTTCACTTGGAAAGGCCCACAATGAGAGTCCCTCAAGTGCATTTTGGCAAACTCCAGGTGAGCTGTCATGTGCCTTTTACTGGGGCTTGGCTTCCATCTGGCCACTCTATCATATGGACCTAATTAATGGTTGCAGAAGTGGTTTTCCTTTTGAAAGGTTCTTCTCTCCACAGAGCTACACTGGAGCTCTGTCACCAGTACCAATACTGTCTATTACCAATACCATAAACATTTCCATAATGTTTCCATTAAAACAATATAACCTTAAAACCAACAAGGTAAATACCTAAGAATGCATTTTCATCCCTTGTCTCTCCTGGAACCTTTAAAGAGTGTTCAGACCACGGGAGGCACGTTTGCCCAAACACCCTAGAGAAAGAAAAAGAGCAGCACAGTATATTCTGCAGTCTATTGCATCAATAATGTCGTTCACCATTTTAATCGCAGCAGTTATTGTGCTGTGTTGTTTTCTGAATCCTGACTGAGAAAGAATCTAATTTTTGCCCAAAAATTCTTTTAGATGTTTTACTAAGAAGCTCTTCTAAAACACACAATTTGGATATGGGCCTGTGGGTATTAACATCTGAAGGATCACCGCCTTTCAAAGGGAGAACATAGGCAGATTTCTATATTACAAGGATCTCACTGTTCAAAAGGCTAAGATTAAAAATATAAGTTAGCGGTTCTGCTACAAAATCTCCAGCCACCTTAAGAAAATAAGGATCAAGTTGATCTGGTCCTGCAGATTTATTTTAAACCAACAGATCTAAGGTCCTGTGGACCATCAAGACATTTGGAGGAAAAAAGCTGAAGGTGTCAGGGTGTGGGAATGAGCGGACTCGAATGCAGAGCTCCTTAAAGATAGACAGTGGGTTTATTTTCAGTGCAGTGAAACAAGCAACAGTTCTATGTACAATAAACAGTGTCCTAGTGTGGTCTCCTCTTCCTCTGCCAACAGTGCTCGTGGTCATGAAGTGAAAACACACACAGAGAGAAGGAGAGGAAGCGAGAACACAGATACCACGGGCAGGCCGACCGGTGAGGACTGTGGGACCATGACAGAAGGGTTGGACCGCAGATTCAGTTTGAACTGTTGCAGGGCGAGTCTCCTGTTCATTAAGCTGTTTTAAATCTGGATGTAAAGATTGAATTAAATACCCTGTTTAGAATGTCACATTTTTAAGTTGTGCATAAGTCTTTTCCAATAATAGCTGGCATCTCATTGGTACTTATGTCCCCGTATTTCCAGAATTTTTTAGGCTCATTAAGATGTTTATTTGTTTTTGAAAGAGAATTCTGATTTGGCCTTTTTTTGAGGAGACTGGGGAGAAAACCAAGGAATGTTTGTAATAGGAAGTTTTGGAATCCAGTTTAGGAAGAAGACTTCTGACATTTAAATGAATAATACCAAGGTCCGCTCTACCTTTAACATCACAAGGAGTACTCAAACATGGACCAGGATTAGGTTGTACATTTTCAGATAAAAGTAGGAAAAGAACAATGAAGCATTTTCTTTTCACAGATTTTTGTAGTATTACAGACTGATTTCTTCTAGGACCCACTCTCTTTGGGAGGTGAGAGCACAAGGAAATAAACCAGTCATATGGAATAAAAAAAAATCAGTTAAATCAGATGAAATGAAATCTCCCCTGATGATCATGTTTGAAGAGCTTCTAAAAGATTTAAAATCCCACTTTTGCCCTTTGAGAAGACTAGAAAATATGTTTGGTTTTTTTCGAGTACATATAGAAAAAGAATATTGAATATATCTTGTTCTACAGACTGTTCCTGCACCTCACATGGACAGAGAGCTGTCAATAAAATCAATAAATGAAAAAGAGCTGCTGAGGATAACGTGCTGATAGACACGTAGCAGGAAAAAAAACTGCTGATATTGCTCTAGTGTGATTAGAAGCTAATTCAGTCCAGGTTTTTGGTTTGGTCCCAGTCACATGATGTTGTGCGACATGACATGTTAACCAGGAAATCAGTTTGGGTGGAGAATGCTGTGGATAAATTAAAGAAAATCAGACCAGATTAAGCCCAAAACCTTGTTCTGTTGTCTTTCTTTTATTTTCTTTTGTTTAACTAATTAACTAATTTGAAGTAAAATCTGAAATGTGTTTTTCTGGGTGTTTGAGGATGGGCAGGTGAAGATGGACCTGTCCTGGCCACTGTCATGCACCAAGAGAGAACCCAGGACCCAATGGTGGACCTGCCAATTCTCAAATTCTATGGCAAATTCCACTGAGGCTCTGTGGTGTTGGGCAGTGAACACAGGGCCAGTAGAGGGCATGGGGCCCTCAGGCCACCCTCATGAAATCTGTTTCTCATTGTTTGGTCACACCAGTGGCCTGCTGGAGGCTATTCTGTTGGACTACCTGTGCAACATTACAGTTTTTCTCAAATGCTAAAACACATCTCACAAACGTTTCCACCATGTTCCCCAATGTCTAAACACAACACCCTTTTCTAAAGCTACATAAACACAACCACACCTTCCCACTATAAAACTCAAACTTTCACACCAAAAGAGCAGCTCGAAGCTTTCAAAAATGTAAACACCATACACATCATTACACACTACACCAAAACAATTGAAAACTCAAGTTGTGAGAAGGTTCTTTGTTTCATAACTGCCAATGCATATTTCTAGAAACCATACAGTAACGGATCGTCGTAGATCTCTGCAGAGGATTAGGCATTTAGATTTGTGAGTTCCATATGAAGAGTATAAATCTATCGAAAATCCTGCATGTACGTACACTACTGTAACACAACTCAATGCAAAAACAGAATCTATTGCACACAACAGTACTCTTGAAAACATGATCAGGGTGTGAGGTTTTTTTATTTACTTTATTCACACCACACACACACCACAATCACTGTGCGGCATCATGTCGCTGAGCTGCATCGGGCCACATCACCTCATCCACATCGCAGGCTATATTGTCTCTTGCCAGGCACCGCGGGAAAAACGCCCTGGAATGGCGAATCCATCCTTGGAAGGCCTCCGCTGGGATGTCAACACAGGCCAGCTCCATTGCCCTTAGGAGGTTCTCTCTTGTGTATGGTTGTCTGTCATAAACCTTCCATCTCCACGATGAGAAGAACTCCTCTATAGGGTTCAGGAAAGGGGAGTAGGGTGGCAGACAGACGTTTAAAAAGTGGTCACTGTTGGTGGCGAACCACTCTCTGATTTGGTTTGTTCTGTGGAAGCGGACATTGTCCCAAATGATCACATAAATGGTGATGGTGTTGTTGGCGGTCCAGGAGGATGTCTTTTAGCTCCTCTAGGAAGGTGAGGAGACCTTGGGTGTTGTAAGACCCAAGGACAGCATGCCGGTGGACAAGCCCCTCCGAACCCATGGCCGCACAAAGGGTAATATTACCCCTCCGTTGGCCAGGGACCTCAGTGATG
>VVHJ01062016.1:0-10135 GCA_015107715.1 Tylochromis polylepis | reverse complement strand
CACCTATCCCCACCCTTTCATGTGACTTACTGAGGTCAAACGGCCCAGGATGTGAGTGGGCATTAAGGCGTCTGGGAAGGATCTCAAAACTGGATTATAGATGGCAGACAGTTGGTGTCGTAAGCCACCTCCTCTGTTCAAAGACGGTCGTCCACACATAGATGGCTTCTTTCACTCCTCGTTCAAACCATCTGTCTTCTCTGTCCAAAATGTGAACACTGGCATCCTCGAAAGAGTGACCTTTGTCCTTTAGATGCAGATGGACAGCTGAGTCTCGTCCTGTTGAGGTGGCTCTTCTATGTTGTGCCGTGCATTTATGAAGTGGCTGTTTGGTTTTCTCCAGTCTGTCCTAATTCCCTCCTGTGTATATATTGTCTGGAGCTTCCTCAGTTCCTTGTTGTGTCCCCCCTCATTGTGTGAGTACCTTTTGTCTGTCATTTAACCTGTTCGTCACTTTAGCTTTTATATTCAATTCAAGCCATGCTTAAAATTTTACCCTAATTTTCTTATAGTCAGAGGAATTTTTGACTGGTCAGAACGAATGTGTTCCTGTGAGTGTGAACAAATTCAGGTATGAAAATACTGATGAATCACTGATTTATGCGTGAGACTTTCATATACAGGATTTACACAGATTTGTGCATATGTACTGTTTGCGAATGAGGCCCACTGTCATTATAAAAACTGAATCTTATGCCAATTAGACACTTTACAGATTGTATTGCATGGTGGATCAAAATCTGAGGGTGGATTTCTGGGTTCATAATGTCATCATTTTGACAAGATTCTCAATACAGCTGGCTAAAATGTAGCCCAAAACACGACAGAGCCTTCACTGTATTTTACAGATGGCTTTAGACACTCAGCGCTGTACAGACGATTTAAAGCAAAATTTGGATTCAACACTCCATAAGACCTTTTGCCACTCATTTTCAGTACAGCTCTTTTGTAATCTGGCACACCTCAGCCTTTTCACCCTGTTTCCTTTACTTGAGAATGGCTTCTTGACAGACACCCTTCCACCAACACTATTTCTGATGAGACTTAGGAAAACTATTATAGCAGTATGATAAACTGAAGTATCCCTAAAGGTACTGTGTCAGGTATTTTATGGACTTTTTTACCATTTCTTTTTTTAATGTTTGCCACGTCTTCATTTGTCCTCCATGAAGCTACCATTTTTTTTAGACAAACGACCCAAAAAATTTAGTTTCCGCAGTTTTGTGTTTTGTTTGTTTGTTTTTAATGACACGATCCACACAATGCTCAGACATGCAACGTTTTTATCTGACCTTTTTGGTGCAAATATATTTTATGAATATCTTACTGTGCTAGCTAAAGATACAATTTAAAATTGGTTCTCTGCTAAGTGGTCTATGTGTAGATACAACAATGGTTCATTCCTTGTGTTAGGAAACTTTTTTTAAGCTTGAATGATTCATAGGTCAGTATTAAGTGGTTTAGCAAACACAAAAAAAAATTTCTCTGAAAAAGTTGGGCACAAGCACTGGGCTGAAAATACACAAAAGGGTAACCATTGCAACTGGTGGTAACCGATCATGCAACCAATGACTGGTTCCTTTATAACAGTTTTTTATTCCATTACCCATTCATACAGGCACCTTTTTCCATTCTTAAGTGCCTTCTATCTCATATTAACACTCCGATGAACTGAGAGCAACTTGGGGTTAGTATTATGCCAAAGGATATTTGGCATGTAAACTGGAGCAGCCAGGGATCAAAGCACCAATCTTCTGATTAGTAGATGACCTGCTCTGTCTCCTGAGCCAATCATAGATTGAATTGTGTTTTGTGACAGGCTGCTAGTAACAACGTTCCTAAAGCTATATTTTAACATTTTATGTGCAGACAACACCGGCAATTTTTGCTTGCATGATACATACTGCAGGTCAGTGTTGTCCACACTGTGGTTTGGCAAACAAGCCAGAAAAGATTACTCTGAAACTGGGCAGGTAAAGGGGTTGGACTGAAAATCACTAAAAAAAAAAGCAGCAATCGTCCAAAGACAAACTCTGAAAAACCTTCAGAAAGTAGAACCTACTGCTCAAAACCACTCTTAGAAAGTACAAGGTCTGACTCCTTGGAAGCAGAACATAAAGAAATAAGGGGTGGCTCAAGACTTTTGGACGGTGCTATAAAAATGACTTGATTGTAACAGCAGTCAAGTCATTTATAACCTTGAATTTTTGTAAACTTATAATTTTGTCACCTGAACATTGCTTTTATCCAAAAATGGCCCATTTGCAGTGATCAAAGTCCTGCTGTCTGTTTTTGGTAATTCAAATTTTATGTAGTGCGAACCACTCACTATACTGCTAATTGTTAACTGTGTAGTGTCTCACACAGAACAGCAGAGCTGCTTAAGTCCAGGAGGAGAGACCTATAATCCTAGCTATTCCATAACATGAGCGAATATTTTAGGGAAGTTTACAGTGTGTACATGTTATATATAAAAAGAGACATTATTTGGGTATAACTGGCAAAAAAAACTATTGTCCTTTTGCTGGCGAGATGGCACAAATCCAGAATCCTTTGTCACATAAAGAATAAAGGTTTAAGAATAAAGGGTAGAATAATTAATAATTAATAAACTGATTTTACCAACTTTTCAATTCAATATCATGAATTCTAACACCTGTTTAGATATGCATTTTAGGTTATAATTTGTGATTCTGCAGGTGTAGATATGTGTTTGACTGTTTCTCCGTGTTAGCTATATGATTGCCAACTTGGCCAGGTTGTACCCATGTCTCACCCTATAATGTGGATGGGCTCCGACCCACACATAAAGTTGGATAAAAGGATGACTGATGGTCTCACACAATAAATAAAATAAATAATCCCACGCTAATCTAGACTCCATACAAAAGCTACAATGTTATCTTGACAATGGCCTGCAACAACCCTAGTAGTCACCTAAAATAAGCCTGTAACTGTTTATCAACAACCTAGTGAAACAGACACAATCCACATACCAAATGTTGCACACAGATATTTGCATTGTTAACAGAGTTTTCAATGTTATCATATTTCCACACATGCGTCTCAGTCTTACAAAATGGGACCTCCTAATCAGCCAACATGTCTTTGTAGTGAAACAGGTGATTTGGCCAACAGTCTAAAGAAATGACGGTTTAAGGCAGTGAGAAGAAGTTGGAAGATGAAGACTTCAATGGGAGTAAAATAGTTCTGAGTTTTAATTAAGTCATTTTGTTTGATGTTTAGGAGGCTCAAATGCACATAATCAAATGTAGATGAGGAGAGCAAAAGTAAAACGAACAGTAATGACATGGCGTATCAAATTATAAACATACTAATTATTCAAAATGTAAACTTTTTCACAGTACATATATACAAGAAAAGCAACATTCACAAAGCAAAAACATAAGACTTTTAGACATGTGCCACGTCTTTCTTTTGTCTGTGCAAATATACTTAGATTTTCATCTCACATGTGCGCTAAATTTATTCATGTTGCAAAAAGGAGAGACCTTTGAACAGTGAAAAAACAAGGGAAGAAAAAGAGTCAGATGCAAACACTAGTGATTTGAAGGATAATCCTAATCCAGAGTGCAAATATCAGATTATACAACTACTCTTTATAGGATTACCACTCGCTTCTTTATGGGATTATCCCTTTACTGTATTAACCAATGTAACAGATTCCAATTAGACAGATGCTTACTGTTACTTACATATAGCTTTGACATGACAACAAGTTAAAAAGTGCAAAATTTTGATTAAAAAAAAAATATATATATATATATTGTTTTGCAGAAGAGAACCTGAAAAGCATTTTTCCATATGAAAAGAAAAAAAATGACAAAGGAGATGAGCAAAATGAAAAGGACAACCAAATGAGAAGAGAAGCGTGGTCTGCGGTGCCGCTGCAGGGGAGGCGGATGCACCTGCACGGCATCCGCAAACACGCCTCGCCGCCTTAAAAGTCTGTGCGGACTGCTATAATGTTGTTGGTGTAGGTATGTGTATGACTGTGAGCTGGAAAGCTGCAGCCGTGTGACACAAATAGTAATAGATTAGATGGCTTATTCACACAATTTAAGAATATGAAAATAAATATTTGGTAACATTACAACCGCAATAATGTTGTACAAGGATTTTTTTTATTGCTAATGTCTGAAGGATCTGTAATAGTAGCCTAAAAAATCAAACCTTGTCTGACATTTTGATGCTTTGACTTCTGCCAATGCCAGTACATGGTTCTTTACAATAGATGGCCCCGTGCATTGGCAGAGGAGTGGGCCAAAATCTGACCAACATGCTATCCACTTCAAAAGTCTTCAAAACTTCAGCTACATATAAAGTCAAGTTAACATTTATTTTTATATCACATTAAAACAAACCACAGCTGACCAAAGTGATGAAGCTAGCAATACAAAAATAAACAGAACACACAATAAAAGACAAAGTTAGAGTGCCAAATGCCAGTGAAAAGGGTCAGCTCTTCGGTAGCAACTGCTACTAAACACTGAGCTGTTTATTTTGCCCCTCCCCCCACACACACACCTCCACACCCCCTTAATAAACAAAACAACTTTAACACATAACAAACTGCAGCAGTGAAATTGAGGAATGGATGTGGATAACATCTTCTGCAGATCTTTCAGAAAGGCCTTGTGACCATATATGGTTATGTAAAGTTATTTCCTAATGCTTCCACCGGCAGGCATGGTGGTTTTGAAAATTTGGAATTAATCAGGGCAGATAACTAACAGATGTTTGCACAGTGAGCAGATAGACATTTGATTAAAAACAATCTACGGGCTTGGTTTTTTCTAGGGGAAGCTTATTTATACTGTTAATAAGACCTGGACAAACCAGACCTGCACTTTTTCACTACTGAACTCAAGACAGTAGCAAGATACCATTTTTAAGGTGACTCCTTTTTTCAGACGAATATGCAGTAAGCTAAACTGCAGCACAACATAACAAAACAACAGAAAAGGGGAGAGGCGTAGCAGATTTAAAATTGAAGTCCGGGCCTTCAATGTTGAATCAAATCCAATAACTTACCTGAGCTACATCTTCAAAGTCGTCGTGTCTTTTCTGCAGGGCTCGGGCTCTGTGAAGGGATTTCCCAACGCCTGTGTGTTTGCTGAGGAAAGCCTCGCCATGGTTTTCTATCCAGTCCATCACCTGGATGAGAGAAAACACAGTCACCTTCTTTAGATCATCCCCAAAGACACAGCAAAGATTTAAAGTTACCTGCTAAACCGCTCGTTGCTACTTGCAACTCTTACTCTGCCAACATGTGTAGAAATACGCAGCACAAAATGGTCTCAGAGCTCATGAATAAAAAATGAAATCAATGAAACCTTCATGATCTGGGTGGGAAATGTAGGTCACTGCAGCTGAGAAGAACAGGATGTCTCCAGCCTCCTCCCTTGTCTTGTTCTTTATAGTATGCTATGTTTTTCATACACACTTGTAATTATCAAACTATATCATGAGCTTTTAGCTCTGTGGCTTTTGTAGCCTTTTCTCCCTTGGATAGTAATCCCAATACTGGTCCTTTAGAATAACTGGCTGCTGGTAAATGCTTCCAATTGATCTGGGACTGTGTGTAGTAGTTGAAATGAAAAAACATGTTTTTGGCCCTGTAAAAGTTTGAGAGCCACTACAAACTCTGATTAAAATAATTTGCTGAAAGAAATTGTAATTTCTTAAAATATAATATTGGCTATTAAAGTGGCATAGTGGTGGTCCCTCCATTCCATAAGGGGGTAGTGGGTGACCTGCCAGAGGAATTTCTACGTGCTGACTCCAGAGTCAACCTGCAATTCTACAGTTCGGCTTACTGAGAAACATCCTACTTGTCATGTAGTGTATAGTTCCCTGCAGTTGACTGGTTATTTGGTTTCATCCAGTAAGACTTGTTCACTTGATGCATGTATCTGGTAACATCAGAATGTCTTCCCATCTATCAGCCAGCATTGTTTCCACTACTACACACCGCTGTCTGCCATGTAAGAGCAAACAAATCGAAGGCTGTTTTTAAGCCACAGAAGTGATGAAATCGGAGTGTATTTTTTGTGATGCCTTTAGTGTGAGCAGTTTGGACATTAAACAAAATGTTGTACGTCTCATTCATTACGGTTTTTGGCTCCTGCAGGACATATATATAGCCTGTAAATGCTCCATCATACTTCACTAGTTTGTTGACAACTGTGTAAATATAGTGACAATAATTTCAAGACATTCGGCTCTCCAATGATAAAATAGTCCAATAATAAAAGACAACGCTGGAGATGAGGTCCACTGTAACATGTGTATTAACGTAGGCTTATTCCTTCCTTTAAATGTTCATACTGAAATATTGTGGCATAGCTTCCTTTTTGTGTGTTATGTATGTCTGCTGCAATAAAATATGAACCCAGGCAACCCCATTTCTAAACAGTAAGACCAGCAGCTCAGGCTTCAGTTGAGAAATCAACAACCTCTGGATCATAAGGATTAACATCCACAGCCTGTCACACATTAGCAAATTACTGTGTTTCAAGGCCTTGAAGGAACAGTGTGCATTCATGATGTCAGTGTAGTAGGTCCAGCTGGAGCCACAGAGAGGTCAGTTTAGGGTCACAATGCACACAAACCGAAAGTGCAGCTGGACTGTCTTTGGTAAAACTGCCAAGTAAAACTGCTCACATTGTACACGCAGCCTTCACGTCTGCATCTCTCACTCTTCATCTCTGGGGTCGCATATATCCTAAAAATATCCTAAATCACTAAATATATCATATTTAGTGATTTATGCACAGTTGGTATAAGGTTGCTATCTCACTTTCTGTGTTTGTGTCTCGCCCTTTCTGTGCCTGTGCCTCTCTCTCTAGGGGCTCATAGAAAGTGATGCATGACAAGTACAACTTGCAAAGCTCTGCTTTAAGTGAATTTATAACCCACTGATATGATCTCTTCTTCAGTCTCTCTCTTTGTCTTCTTACTTCTCTTAAACACTCTCCCACAGTTTCCCCCGGGTCATATAAATATTTGCATGGCGCCAAAACTTAGAGCATTCATCTTTAAGTTTGTAGCTCTCATTCTCTCTGCCAAGGCCTATTTGTACATACACTAAATGCATTATAACTGCAGATACATTGGACCTATGTTAAATTAATTCAATGTGCTGATATGTGTCTGTCCTCCAGAAAAGTTACAGAGTGTTTTTATATTTCCCCAAAGAAAAACTTGACTCGTTCAGAACATGTCTACAGCTGGGACTTGCATGAAAATTCAACAACTGCATTAGAAAATATGGGATTCTTTAATAAAACCTTATGGTAGAGTACCGTGCAAAAGTTTTGCTTCACCACACCTCATCGCACTGACTGACTGGGATAGCTATTAGCAAATGCTGGCAAAATCAGGATTTGCATGTTAATTTTGTCAGAACTGAGCTGGTAAATACATTAGCAATTACAGTCCAGGGCAAATTACTAACTGTCCCAATCACCTACATATTTATAGACACACACCAGCTGTTTTCATGTGTGAGGTTCATTTCTAGAAACTCAGAAGTTAAATGATTACCCCGGTGTCCGTTTCCTTTCAGTCTCACTGAATAACAAACAATTTAAACGATTTGTCTTAAAATAAATTATTTGGAAAGCTGTACGGAGCTTGCACTTTTTCTCCTGTTTTGTGCGACTCTTCCTTACACCATAGCTCTACATTCAGAAGTGGAAAAATACACACAACTAAAATATAGAGTAATACGCAAGAATGCCACCCCTCATTTTTTAAAATATTTTACTGGAAAATGAGAAATAGTTACAGTGATTTATTGAAACGTAGGCAAACATAAATGGAAATAAAGAACACTGACTGCTTCAGTAAAGGCCAATCCATGAATGAAAATGTTCCATTGTGTTTTGTCTATCCAGCCATGATTTTACTTGATGGTTTATTCCTTGAGTTAGGGACCTTTTTATGCTTGCATGATTCATAGGTCATAGGTCAGTGTTAAGTGGAGATGGAAATCTTCCTTTAAAACCAGTACTGGACTAAAAATGAACTGTTGCTCAAGTCCACTTACATTAAAATCACAAGAAAGTCTGGCTCCTTGGAACCAAAATATAAAGAAATGTGGGGTAGGCTGAGACTTTTGCACAGTAATGTATCCGAATGAATGTTCTTAGAGGTGGTTTTAAACATGTAACTGCTCTTCCTTAATGTACCTATAGGTGGCATGGTCTGAATTGGAGCTCTATGTGTTAAAGCCAAGCACATTATTGCTGAAGTTTGATGCACAGGCACTGAAAGTTGCATTCATCATTTCATGTTAGTGATTTTATTTAAAAAACAACAACAACAACAACAAAGAAAAACCCTCCTCAGGCAGAATTCAGAGATGAATTCATGTGATGCTTGGTTGTATCTCATTCTTAGCGCCTTACTATCTGAACCTGGGCTTACACCAGAGCAGGCACTTGCTATACAAGCCCTTTATCATGGGAATTTTCCCAATACACATGACTGAGGCAGAAGCAGAAGACAGCAGAGACAGATGAACGTGCTGTATTGACTCTAATCTGTTATGCCAAGTTCATCACACACACATCGGTCATTGCTGTCGGTGATGCATGTGTGTCAATGTGTGTGTCATGTCTGATGTCAATTTTACTGGAGGCCCAGTACCAATGTGGGGTCCATATGGGTCCCAGAGTGGTAGCCCATAGAATGGGCTGACTGTGGACCATCCACACTATTAGAGTGGAGTCTCCAGTGGGGCCCACTGTAGGCCTGCAGTGGATGTATACACAGTAAGCCCACACTCTAGATGTGGACTGCTTGCCCACAGGAAGCCATGTGGGGGCAAAACTGCCGTGGGCTTTGCATGGGCACACCCAATTGAGGCGTGGGATAAGTTTGGGTTTGCCCTGCCCACACTGCCCAACAGTTACAACTACAGTTACCCACTGTTGGCCCACACAAGGATGTTTGCTAGGATGGGATGAAAAGGTCCTGAGAATATGTCCATAAAAATCAAAAACTTTTAATAATTTTACTCTGGCAGATATCTCCACTTTATAGACATGTCCAGGCAGTTTCCAGCATGACTTCTACTTTTAGATCGCTAGATCATTCTGTAACCACCTGCTGTAACCACTTGCAACATGCGCACCATGATTTCACCACACAGCTCAGGAGATCACAACAGAGGCATAAGTACAAGGGGACAAAATGGGATCTGTTCTCAGAACCTTTATGATCACACCCTGAACGCATTGTTGTTGTGCGTTTACCTGTTGGACATCTTGCTGGAATACACAGAGTTGCAGTCTCTGGTGCAGTCGGACCTTTCGATGTTGCCAAATGTTCTCCAGACGCCGCTGATGGTGAAGAACTTCATGAACCACATCCAAGATACAGTGAACCTACACAGAAACACAAATGTTAACTTAATCAGTAGATAATATAGATATGTTTCTTATTTGTAACAGAGTGATACTGACCGCTTTGGAGTAATTTGCAGTGGCTGTAAGAGATTCAGAGTTGCCTGGACTGAGAGGCCTCTGGAGGACATCCAGCAGGGCTTTACCATCCTGACTCACCTGTAAACACATAAATCACATGAATCACATGACAGCAGTAGTGAAGCAGCAGTCACCAATGCAAGCTCCAATTCTTATATCTTGAAATTTTTTGGACTTGGACTACAAACTACTCTACACCAAAAAATCCCCAGTGTTAAATTGACACTAGAAAGTGTCTATATGGGTTCACTCTTTTGAGTGTTAAATGAACACTTTTGACAGTGTTATATTTTTAACAGTAACCTAGTCAGTGTTAAAAATTAACAATGACTAACACTGAGCAGTGCTGATTTGCTAACACTGAAATATTACTAGCATTTTTAGTTATTTTCCAGTATTAGAAAATCATCACTGCTCAGTGTTAGTCATTGTTAATCTTTAACACTGACTAGGCTACTGTTAAAAATGTAACACTGTCAAAAGTGTTCACTTAACACTCAAAAGAGTGGACCTATATAGACACTTTCTAGTGTTAATTTAACACTGGAGATTTTGCAGTGAGCACTCAAAGTGCTTTATACAACATGCCCCATTTAACATGCCTTGAGGTGACTGCTGCT
>VVHJ01062015.1:0-11671 GCA_015107715.1 Tylochromis polylepis | reverse complement strand
AGTTGAGAAAGATTGCAGTTTCTGCCTTCCATTCCACTTTTAAATAGCTTTGGAGCCATGATTAAACCAGAATGAATGCAAAGTGCTCTGGAGTGGTATGATGAGGTTATTAAGATGGTAGCTGCTCCCATCTACCCCCATTTGTTTAACATGGCATCCAAGTGATAAGATTGTTATGAGGCAGCTTGCTGAAGGTTGATGGAAGCTGTTTTAAAAAAAAATGGCAGTGATATCCGCAGCAAGCAGTGGTCAATCTAAAGGCGTGTGAGAGATTTTTTTTTTTCAAGCCTTTAGGAAAATAGTACAATGTAATTAATGTATTTTATTTAACATTTAGAAATGTAAAAACAAAAGCTTTTTCTTTCACAAGTCAGTGAAAAAGATATATAGGTCAGGAAAACCCAGAGCCATTGACTGGGGCTGTTAGTTGGACACTGAATTATAACTGGATTATTCATTATTAACATCAGCATAATCAGGATGCCCGTTTTCTGCAGCAGGAAACATTGCATTGCAACAGGGCACAATCCAGTTCTGAGAATGCTGATATTCTTGCTTTTCTCCGTTGCAGCCACCACAAAATCAGCCATTCACTGACACACTTAAACATGGAGACACATGCACCGAAACATACAGTTCAGCTTAGTGTGTGAAGTGAATGTTTTCTTAATTGGAAATGATTTTTTTAAAAATACTCTTTACTGTGATGAGATCAGTTTCTTTTTTCTGGTGAACTTAAATATCGTCTTATATTTTTTTTTAATAATGATAATTAAAGGAATCACCTGGACTTTTTTACTTTGCCTGGCTGCTCCAGTTTTACCATAACTGAGATAGTTACAGCCTCATCTATATTTAAATAGGCACACATCTTAACATGTTCTAGTTCTGTATATTATCTAACATCACTCGGTAGCGCCTGCTTTTACTGTGTTAACTAAATTAGCCGTTACCACATGCACTATTTATTGATGCTTAAGTAAGAGGTTAGACTTTTAAGAGATGGCATCAATTGCACACACTCCAGAGACCCAGAGTTATCTGGAAATGAAATGTTGTCCTTTGAGATTTTAGCATAAGACTGAGAATGATATAAAACTGAATATTTATACAATTTTACATCCGTTATTCTCTCAGCACTCTACAGCCTGATACCATTAAAAACATAAAATGTTAGATTTGTTTAGATTTGATGCACCTGTTCTGATGTTGCAGATTGTAATTCAGTGTCAGGTCTAACAGCCCCAGGTCAGTGACTGAGAATTTTACTGCCCTATGAAAAAAAAGAAAAGAAAAGAAGCTTGAATTAATTTTTAAAAAATATTAATACATGTAATATTGCAATATTTATATTAAGTTAAATCTGCAAAATAATGTTTTGAGCTTATATTGTAAGGTAAAGTGCTACAGTAATACAGAAAACATCTACAAATATCATTCAGCTACTCTATCAACATTAGCTGCATCATTCACTAAATTGTCTATAATAAGCAAATTGTTCTTATCTGAGGGTAAAAGGGCATAATTACTCTCATAGCATTCACAAAGGGGCTCTTATTTAATGACTTTAATTATTTAAAGGCTCTCAGCAGGAGCAGGTGTAAACAATATTGTCATTATGATTCAAAATAACTTTGGGTGTATTTTCAATAACACTTCTGATGGAAAAGTCTATCCAAAATTGCTTGGCCCACTGATGGCCATGCTAAATGGATGCTGAAGTCTGCCGTCAAAGGCATGATTCAGGTTACATAAGTCCATATTTTGTAATCAGGCATTACTGATCTCTTTATATACACCACCTGGACTTTTTTTTAACAACCGCAAGATGAAACCTCATTACGTTTGACGCCATCAGGTACCACAACCACGTGTGCGTCTGTGTTTTGGTTTGCCACAAATGAGTGAAATAATCCTTTCAGTGATTCATGGGTAACAACTTTAGTTCAGTTCAGTTAAGGCATTGAGTGTTTTACTTTTGCAGTTAACCCAAGTCTTGCCCTGCATTGTGCAATAAGCATAACATTTTGGATCAGCAGAGACAAACTCTGGCATGTAATCCTCTTCAGAGCATCTATCATCGATTTCCTCAGTTTCATCGCCAAAGTTAGCAGCACTGGGCAAAACCCACTCATCTGGTTGAGAGATGAAAATAACAGCATCTATATCATAATACAGGACCCAATCCTGTAGTCTAGCAAATCATACAATACATGCCTTACATAAGCCATAGTCATGGCACCCATAAAAACATTCACAAACTTCACCTGGAACTCTCTGCCATCAGCATGGGACCACTGGTCCATAGCAACATCTTCAGAGATGAAACAAAACTGCTACAAATAATGTTCACTAAACATCAGCTGTGTGAATCTGGCTGGATTTTTAATCAACTTGCATGACAACGTTTTGTTCTCAGGGAACCTGACAACTTTGTTGATAGATATTTTGGCAGGGTTTAGTCTGATGCCCTATTTCTCATAATATTCATCAATGTCCTTTTACTGACCCTTGGGGATTTGACATTTTTGGGGTAACTTGACACCTGTTGCTAGTGTGGTAACACAAAGGTATAAAATACTTTAGTACCTTGCCCCTTAAACTCACTACTCCCACTATAATTAGGGCAGCCAAAGGTTGTCAACAACATCACCGTGGGAATTTCGCCCAAAGAGATGAGTAAATGTACCAGTTAGGCGCAGAGTTCATTTCCAACAAGATAAGACAGGAGACAAGATTTCATAATTCAAAAGTTTAAGTTCACTATTTAAAGAGAAAAAGCAGTTTATTAAAAAAAACAACAAAAAAACTACACAGTCAATCATACAGGGAAGAGGGGTTAAGAGTGTTCAGGACTGAGGCTTACCAGCAGGTGAGCATACTAGCTTTAGGCAGTCCTTGCCAAAGTGAGTCAAATGAAATCCCAGAAAGTTGATTCTGTTCATCTGGAGGTTACATTTTGAGTGGGAGAGATGTTTTATTACTTATGACCCGTTGCCCTGGTGAATCATGGTCCTGTAGTTCCATTGACGATGGCTTTCTTTCATTACTCATGGGCGCACTAAACATATGCAGAGCTGATTGAACAAACTCTGATTAGCCTTTCTGGACAGGAAGGCTCTTTGTGTAACACACAAAGATTCGAGGTCTGACCAACAGTCTCAGCCGTGGGCAAAAGACGACAATCACTAAGATTCTGAGAATTAATATAATAATCCCAAACAAAGAATAAAACAGTCCAGTGTCCCACTTGGCTACGGAATAAAAAACACACAGTCCAAGGGCAGAGCCAGCTATGCCACAAGCCAGTTGCACTTCACACATCGATCACTTTAACAGGGATCAGCAGCTGTAAGCATTCGTAAGCAGCTAGTGCCAAAACTCATCATTGTGGGAATGGTGAGAAAGTTACCATCGATTGGGATTACACCAGTGGTACGATTATTATGATAACATGTGTACTGACAAGATCACAATTTTCTTGCGTTCACATGAAGGATGTCTTCTTCCTTTTCTTCCTGGGTGTGTGGCTCATAGCGTCAATCTACACCTACGACCCAAACCCGAATCGCATTTTTCGGAGAGTTTTCTACAGGCCATACTTGCACATCTTTGGACAGATCCCTGTGGAAGAGATGGATGGTACGAGTGTTTATGCAACTAGCATAGAAATGACAAAATTCAGTGCTATTGTAAAACTTTCTTACCTTCCTCCTTTAATGTCTGTTTTGTGACAGTGGGCAAGGACTGGGATATCACTTGTACACATAATGTGACTTTGATTGAGAGCGGTGAAGAGCTGTGTAGAAATCAGGATAGTAACTGTCTGGTAGTGATTCTGCTAGTCATATATCTCCTTGTCACCAACATCCTGCTCATCAACCTGCTCATTGCCATGTTTAGACATGTTTATGTAAAGAACCAGTCTATCATGATATCTCTGTGGCTGCATTCAAATACTGAGTATTTTTACTTGAGTCAGTGGCTCTGATCTGCTTGTATCCACACAGCTACACTGTCTCTAAAGTTCAGGAAGACAGTGACATCTACTAGAATTTCCAGCGTTACTGGCAGGTCATCTACTGATCGGAAGGTTGTAGTTCAATCCCTGGCTCCCCCAGTCTCCATGATAAATATCCTTGGACAATATACTAACCCAAAGTTGCTCTCTGATGTGTCCATCAGAGTATAAATGTGAGTGAATGTTAACTAGAAAGCAGTTTAAGTGAATGGGTGAATGTGGCATGTTGTATAAAGCGCTTTGAGTGCTCTGGGAGAGTAGAAAAGCGCTATATAAGAATCAGTCCATTTACCATTTACAACCTGATTGTTGAGTACCACTCCCATCCTTCTTTGTCTACTCCTTTCATTATCTTCTCATGCATCAAAGTCTTTATCAAGAGGATCAACCACAAAGTGCCCTCTGTAAAGATCCACCACTTGTCTCAGTATTGGATCAGGAATATTATTCTAAAAAGGTTATTGTTCATTGCACATCAAATGGTGTGTGAAGAAGGCACAGTTAATTACAATTGGGCAATTTCTTAAATGTAAAAAATTTCATTTCATACTCAGGAGTTTTTGATAATCAGTGGCTGCCTTGTTATCACTCAGTCGCTCATTCAAAATGACAGCATCTAAATAAGAATGGACCCTCTGTTTACTTGCACACTGATTTCAGTTTAGCCGTGAGGGAAGCACAATGCCTGAGTTGGTTATAATTTCATACCTTTGTGTTTTCTAACAGTGTTAGATTTAGAAGCAAAGGCAGCTAACAGATTAACAACATGGGAAACGATTCAGAAGGAAGACTTCCTGACCGCTCAAAACAAGATCCAGAAAAGCAGCGATTCAGAAAGACTCAAACGGATGTCTGCCAAGTGAGCACGCCTAAGCAATGGCTACAGATGAGACAAACAACAGGAGGATCAAGTGTGTGGCGTTTATGTACAGTCTTAAAGGAAAATAACTAATAACTAATAACTAATGGAATCCTGCAGGTTGAAAGCCTGAAACATGTTTGACTTTCATATTGAACCTTTGAAATGGTTTAACCAGGGCTATAAAGCAGCTGCAAATGTTCTTTTAGAAGTTACGATTAAGCAATCGGAGCCCATGCACATATTGCACTAAATTTCAGCTGAATAATAATTAGATTTCTAATAATAATTTTCTGACTGAAATTTGCCTTTAAAACAAATATATTTACCTGAATGAGTATTGCAGGCAAATATAACGCAGGCCTGTTAGGTACTGTATGAGAACTTACAGGCTGAGTTGCAAATGTGTGGTATTTTTAGCTTCCGATAACAATTAGAGAACACAAACTTGAGTATGCTGAGCTGTCTGTCTGCTACAGCGGTGTCTAAATGTGTCATTGAAGGTATTCAATTTTCCCAGATCAGTTGCCAGTGACCAGGTAAGAGGATGAGGAAATATTGCAATAAACACTAGGCCAGCTCAGACTCCATGTCTGAGTGGCTCCTAGTTTTGACTGGATTTTCTTGTTTTCAGAGTTTGTAGGAACCGTCTGTCTCTGTGAAACCACACCCTTACGTGTGTGCTGGCTGCACCTATTTTTGTTTGCGCACGCCGAGTGACGGCAGTGGCAGGGAATGGGGTTTCAGCAGTAGGAGACAAGGTGCAAACTTGTCAGAAATCAACAGTTTTGGTCCTTCTGCACACATTTCTCACTGAGAACGACTGAAGGAGGAACATGAAAGACACAGGAGCAGAAGGAGTGAGAATAGAAGAAGGAGATAGAGGCGACAACACAGACAATATCTGCCAAACTGAGAAGAGCCCGGTAGGTCCGCTTTTACTAAAACCCTTTAACTGCTGTTGTGATGTCATGGTAGCATGTT
The DNA here is from genome assembly GCA_015107715.1 of Tylochromis polylepis. Lineage (NCBI taxonomy): Eukaryota > Metazoa > Chordata > Actinopteri > Cichliformes > Cichlidae > Tylochromis > Tylochromis polylepis. The sequence continues at coordinate 5,807 of VVHJ01062015.1, read as the reverse complement.
CGCAAAACAAAACAAAAGAGAAAGGAACTAACCAACAGAAAAAAAAGCTGAATATTTTAAAAAGTTATACTTGGAATTTCCTCTAAATGAAGTTCCAAGTAATGGTGATGGTGAGCCGCCCATAAACTTCTTGGAAACTTGTCTAACTGGTGGACCTTAAAGCAAGCTTTAAGTATAAACCGGTTCAGTGAAACGTTTCTATAGCAATTCAATAACGTTTACTTAACAGAAAAAATGGAAAGCACAGTGTAAGCGCCTAACTTCTGTCTTCTAGTATACATAGAGCATCATAACTAGAAGCATGCAATTAAGCGCTTCATCATGTTTACTGATAACATTAATGATGGCTGCATTCCATTCCATTTAGCTGCCGAGGTGTTTAGCAGCTTAGCAGCTTTTTCAGTAATGGGCAAAGCAAAGGTTTGTGAAACACTGAAACTTTCAAAGCATAATTGTATCAAGGTTTCAAAACAATCTCACACTCATCTCCGCACGCACACTTGCTAGTCTCACAGGTTGCTCAATTCTCCACATGGCTGCTCGTCGCAGAAACATGTATAGCAATAATTTTGATCGACACATATTTTGGAGAAATAATTGTACAAATAAGGGAAGAAAAACGCTGAAATTGTTAAAGACAGCAAGCGGTAGCTGTAAAGAATGATGTGTTTGGGCAAAGACTATTTTCTCCCTCAGTTAAAATATTGTTTTAGTTGCTTAGTAATTCAGTGCAATGCACAACAAACCAAATTCAAAATTGAGAAATGACTGTTTATTGTTATAAGAGTTAAAGTCAACAGCATTTGATTTTATTTTCAAAAAATTAAAATTAAATATTTAATGAAAAAAAACCACTAAATGTGTTTTCCTTTGTACAAAAACCTAAGTTAACATGCACATCTAGAGTCTGGAAGTTTAGTGATAATGAACTTGTATGCCTTTTTCCTGCTTCAGTGGGAATACAAAAGGGAAAAAAGAGTTGCCACCTGAATTGTTAAGAAATAGTTGTTATGTAATTAATTAATCTCTTTCCCCCCCTTTTTGCAGTATGAATACTTCTAATGCCTGCACAATATGTGGGTTACAGTGAGGATGAAGTCACTTGATGCAGCAAAGTAGAAAAAATAGATGGGAGTAAGAGGTGAAAATTTCTGCTGGTTTTCTCCCATATAGGCCTTCACAATCCACAAAAATAATGTTGAGAAACAGGGTTTTGTTTTCTTATATACATGTGGGTGTGCCTCTTGTTATAAATAGAAACTGCAGTATTAAAAACATGAATTTAGTAATAACAAGGTCCAGCCCAAATGACTGGTTTATACAAACGGAAATCCTAGCGCCTTAGCTTACCTGCTTACATTCCTAGAAGCAGCAGGTAAGCCACCTTGTCAGCATGGGCTGAAGTACAACCAAAACCCCAATTAGTCATGGTAACATGTCCTGGTTGTTTTGAACTGCAGCGTTTCGAAAGACCTGAGCTTCAGATGCTCAACACACTGTCAAAATGTCAGTACTGTGGCTCACATACCTAGCTTTCATTACCACTTGCATAATAGCGGATTATAAATGAATACCAATGAATACCTAGGCCAATTTAAAAGTTTCATTTAAAAAAATTATTTGTTTGACTTGTGGGTTGTGTTGTTCTACTACAGAATATGTGCATACACAGGCTCACTGTTAAACTAGGCTGTATAAGTAATCTGTATAAGTTCATCACTATTTAACAACATTTAAAAAAAAAATGCTTTCAGAGTTGGATCCCCAAAATCATCAAGAAAAGAGTGTGCAGCACCTTTGTAGAAGATTCCCTCAGGTACTGTGATCTCTGTCTTTTGATGGCATGTCTGTATTTTGAGTCGGCTCTCATGGTGGTGTCTGTATCCCTCCACCTCTCTCAGAAATGGTGCATTGTGTCAGTGTGGAGCTGCGAGAGATGACCATGCCTCTGTGGCTGTTGGAGACTATTTCAGCACAGCGATTTTGAAGCACTGGGAAAGCGTGGAGCACTCCTCTGAACAACCAACTGACGCATTTGGAGAGGTGCAGTTTGCAGGAGCCAGCAAGAGGCACAGCTATGTGGGTGCTTTTTTTTGTCTCATAATGCTTTATTTCTACAGCCTGAGAGTTTTTGAAAATGTGAGCATGTTTTTAAAGGAAAATTCCTGTGAAGGTGAGTGAAATAAAGATCCAGATACACCCTGAGCTGTGGTAGTCAGTACTGTGAATTTTCCTGACCTTCAACCTACTGCTGCTGCACCTGAGTAAACAAAGTCAGTACAAGAGTAAAACCCATAAGAACAAACCACTCCTTAACATATTGGGAAAAGTTGCTTTCAAAGCTTTAACACTGACTCTCCCATAGTTTTCCTGACAATAAAAATGGGCCTGGGCTCTAATGGGTTAAAGGTCATTTTCATTTTCAAAGTTTTAATTACAATTTAAAGGTTGAAACAACCAAAGCATCATTGTAGCTTTAATACTAGATCACAATTCATTACTTTCCAAGTCTCTTTGCATTGTTGACATGTAGTTGTTTCTTTTAATCCATCAAATGTCTAAAATTAGTTTGTGCGTCTGTCATGGAGCACTGAGCCTTCGGTGGTGTACAACATATTGACAGTCCAGTGGCGTCTTCCTCTACCCAACCTGGTTGTTTCTGTTGTGGGTGGCGAGGGCAGGACACAGGTGAAGACCTGGGTACGGGAGGTCCTCAGACAGGGACTGGTGAAAGCGTCACAAAGCACAGGTAAAAACTTTATGCACCTGTCAGTGTGTCAGTGCCTGAAACTCATCTATAATGTTTACAGTGTGCTTGGAATTTCTGTGAGATGTTTGCTGAAATATTTTATTGTTGGTTAGCAGATGCTGTCACATTTTCCAGATGGTTTCCTATGCCACATAAAAAATTCATAAAAGAATGCTTTGCCTTAACTTTGCTTAGTTTCTAGATTTTTAAAACTATATAAGTAAAAAGCAGATTCTATTCATCTGGACATAACTTTTTCAGCTATGAAAAAATAGCTGAAAAAGTTACGTAAGTTTCCTTACCTGGATAACTGAGCGTGCATCAAGATATATAAATTGTCTTAATGCAATCACATATTAATGATGGCCAAACCCCATCTTGTGGCCATCTTTGTAGAAGATATAATACATCCTGCAACACACCTGGGATGTCAGGTATCGCTGTTAAGCGCTCTGGAGATGCTGTGGGCGCAAAATCAAATAAATACTTAAGACAGAGGGTGCCTACCTGATGACCCCAACAAAGCAGTTTCCCCGCTCCCACTCAAGACACCAGGATGGAAGTAGTATTGTTTACTCAGTGGATTATACTATAAGCTCTAATAAAGCATAGTGTACTACTCCCAGGGGTCTGGTCATAATGTTTGTACTACAATGGCGATTTTCTCTATGGCTACTGTACCAAGTGCAGGTAGCACATGATGATACTGATCTCCTGTCATCTGAGGTCACTTGCTGTTCTTTGAAACCAAGTCCAAGAAGCAATGAAAAAAATCGTGCACACAAATACGCAAGTTACTACATGGCTCACACTAAATAAAAATGCTTATCGGATAAGATACAGACAGGGCGTGGCAGTGAGAAAGCACACACGTTGCTTTTGTACTTCAGAATTGCCGTTAAAACGTGTTGCACATAAAACATGTTTTATGTATGCTTTTGTTTTTTTCTAGTCTTTATGTATGCTTTTAATTCTTTTACTGATAAATGTGTCTCTGAATCTGATTATTGACTTGCAGTCTGTTGTGTACTTGTATTTACCATTCAGGGATCAGTAATATGATTCTGGTCCCTTTGTTTTGCTTCTGGTTTTAGCATCCTTATCATCACGTTAGTTTTGCTATTTCAAATGACAAATGACAACATTCAACTTTAGTTTATCTTGTATTATTAGTGAAAGTGATAACAAAAAATATGATACAGTCTTACAACTTAACACGTGACTTTGTTTGATTTTTAAGCCTAATCAAAGAACGGCAACAGAACCTTTAATAAATAATTTACAATCTGAGGTATGAAGTTCAGATGTGCTAAATGTAAATATCTCTGTTTATAGACAACATATTAGGTAATGGTATCAAATATAGAGATATGAGATTTGCAAATTATTATAAAATTATCATTCAGTTTTTATTTACATTTTACACAGCTTTCTAACATTTGGGAAAACATTTAGTGGCATGGCACAGGTAATCTACTTGGTATACAGGTTGAACCAGGCCATTAACCATCCATTTGTTCCTTCCAGGTGCATGGATCTTGACTACAGGTCTGCACGAAGGTGTTGGCAGGTGTGTTGGACAGGCAGTGAGAGATCATGCAGCCGCAGCATCTTCAGTCTCCCTCAACAAGGTGGTAGCGTTGGGCATCGCTCCCTGGGGCCTTGTCAAAAAACGAGAGCAGCTGGTCAACCCTCAGGTAGTACAGACATTTACACATTTAAACACGTGTTCGCCTTTATTTTGCAAAAAGCTCACTTAAAGATTTGATTTATATTTGTCATTTTGATTGTTTGTTTGTTTTTTTAGTTGCTTATAATTAATATAAAAGGTGTTTTATAGGTCCCAATTTTAAGATAAGTAAGATTTTGTCTCGATGCATGCTCAGTCATCCAGGTAAATTAATCCCAAAAAGTTGATTCTGTTCATCTGGACGTAGTGTTTTCAGTGTGAGAAACGTTTCGTCACTCATCCAACTGTCTTCTTCAGTCTTAGCTGACTGCAGGTTTCCCCAACCTTATAAAGAGTAGATTTGCATGATAACTGAAACTGGCACCACTGACGAACAATTGGCTGCAAGGTCAGTTCCTTAATCATTAAAATTCAAATTGTCATGACCATTGACCACGACCAACAACCACCAATTAAAGACCTCTGATCAATACCCATAAGTACGAGTTTGAGTACACTATATTACTCTGTTTGTGCCCAGGGACCCGATCCTTGGGGTGGACCAATTTTTGCACAGCGTGTTTTGGGGTTTCAAAGCCACAGAGACCTTGTGTTTAGAGAAAATGCAGCTTAACTGTTCCGATACTCCTGACACATAAGGGATCACTAAGGGTTTTCACTTAGACAGCAGTTGTCCTTCTTCTCTCCTGGATTGCCTGGAGCTTTCTTTAGGTGCCTTCCCAGCTTTGACAAATGTCCAGCTGGGATAACCACATTTACTCAGGTGCTTCTTGATATGATGTTCTTCTGCTTCCCTGGCCGCTGTATCTGTGGGGATGGCTGCGGCAAAAATTGGTCCACCCCAAGGATCGGGTCCCCCGACACAAACAGAGTAATATATTGTACGCTGTTAAGTGCCAGGAGGATTGCCAGGATTTCTACATCGGGGAAACCAAACAACCTCTGGCAAAGCGAATGGCACAACACAGAAGAGCTAACTTGTCAGGCCAGGACTCCGCAGTCTATTTACACCTACAGGCCAGTGCTGTGATTGCAGCCATTCCCCAACTCTCTTTGAATGGTACTCATGGCCATTGATTAATGGTCATTGATCAGTAGTCTTTGATCAGTGGTTGTTGATCAATGGCCATGACAATATCCATATTAATGATCAAGAAATCGACTGACTTCACAGCCCATTGTTCATTCACTGGTGTTAGTTTCAGTCATTATGCAAATGTACCATTTATGAGGTTGGGGAAAACCTGGACACAGCTGAGATTGAAGAAGTCAGTTGGATGAGCGACGAAACTTTTCTCCCACTGAAAACGCTACGTCCAGATGAACAGAATCAACTTTTTGGGTTAGAAAGATTATGTGGATTTTATC
>VVHJ01062014.1:0-11807 GCA_015107715.1 Tylochromis polylepis | reverse complement strand
ACCAAAGCATACACAAAACAAAACCGGTAGGCAGGCTGGCAGACGGAACACACAGTAGGGATGAGGGTACGACGCGACACCGAGCAAAGAACACACAGGGTTTAAATACATAGTGGATAACGAGGGAACTGGACACAGGAGGGAGACACAGCTGAACCTAATAAACAAGACAACACAGGCAGGCAAAACTGAATACACTAACCAAAGACACAGACCTTCAAAATAAGACAGGAAGTGACAGACACGCAGACTGGCCTAGGGTGAAACCAAAGATTAACAATAACAATCCAAATCAAAAACACTGGGTCACCGACCCAGGACCGTGACAGATTCAAAAGACCCCTGTGAGTATAATACTGAGGGAACAGTTCACGCTGCCCAGGATTGGGAGCCAGGCACGGAGAGGGTGCCCAAATCAGGTGGTGGACACCAGAGATGAAGGGAGCCACCAGCCTGAAGAAGGAGTCCTAGTGGGCTTGGTTAGCCTGTGGGATGCAGCTGATGGGTACCAACAGGCCAAGCGGAATGCAGCACGGGCAGTGGCTGAAGCAAAAACTTGGGTGTCAAAGGAGTTCGGATAGGCCATGGAAAAAGACTTTTGGACTGCCTCAAAGAGATTCTGGTAAACTGTCAAGTGACTCAGGAGGGGAAAGCAGTGGTCTACCTGCACTACATAGTGCAGGTAGACCACTCTGTAGTGTGGGTGGAATCCTGCTGAATTTGATTGAGAACATTTTTGGGCGGGGGAAGGAATACTTCGAGGACCTCCTTAATCCCACTGGCACGTCTTCCGTGGAGAAAGCAGAGTCTTGGGACGAAGGGGACAACTCGTCTGTCTCTGGGGGTGAGGTCACTGAGGCAGTTAAATAATTCCTTGGTGGCAGGGCCCCTGGGGTGGATGAGGTTCACCCTGAGTTCCTCAAGGCTCTGGATGTTGCAGGGCTCTCTTGGTTGACATAGCTCTACAATGTTGTGTGAAGATCAGGGGCGGTACCTCTGGATTGGTAGACCAAGGTGGTGGTTCCCATTTTTAAGAAGGGGGACCGGATGGTGCGTTCCAACTATAAGGGGATCACACTTCTCAGCCTTTCCGGGAAAGTCTATGCCAGGCTGCTGGAAAGGAGATTTGGTCCATTAGTCGAACCTCTGATACAGGAGGGACAATGCGGTCCTGGTCGTGGAACACTGGACCAGCTCTTTACCCTCTCGAGCAATGGGCCAGACACCCATACTTCCAAAGCACCTCCAAACGGACACTCTGAAGGACATGGTCAAATGCCTTCTCCAAGTCCACAAAACACATGTAGACTGGTTGGGCAAACTCCCATGCACCTCAGAGTGTCCTTTCGGAGGTGCTTTGGGAGTATGGGGTGTCTGGCCTATTGCTACGGGCCATTCGATCCTTATAAAACCATTGCAAGAGCTTGGTCCGCATAGCCGGCAATAAGTCAGACTTGTTTCAAGTGGGTGATGGACTCCACCAGGGCTGCCCTTTGTCACCAGTTCTGTTCGTAATTTTTATAGACAGAATTTCAAGGCGTAGCTAAGTGGCAGAAGGCTTTCACTTGGGCGGTCTCAGAATCTCATCTCTGCTTTTCGCAGATGATGTAGTTCTGTTGGCTTCATCGGGTGATGACCTCCAGCTTGTACTGGAACGGTTCGCAGCAGAGTGTGAAGCAGTGGGAATGAGAATCAGCACCTCCAAATCTGAGGCCATGGTCCTCAGCTGGAAAAGGGTGACCAAGTCTCTCTTCACCGTAACAGCACCATGTGATGGCTTGGGTTGGAACAGATTCTGGGTTCTAATTTGTCCATTGCCATCTGTCATCACTTTCCTCCACTTTTCATTCTGCTCATACCCAAATGTAGAGGTGGTGTCTTTGTAGTGTGGCAGGATGTACTGGCTTTACTGTAGTATCAGTGCTTATAAGTCAGTTGTAGAAGACAATCTCATTGTAAGGATAGAACTCCTTGGGCCATCCCAAAATATGCCACCTTGCTGCCAAAAGAGTTCTCTTTGTGTTTGATGAAAATAGAAGAAGATGATGAAAATATAAATTCAGTCTTGGGTCATTTGACCCAGCTTTTGGGGTTATGGTTTCTTTGTGTTATAATATTTTAGTTTTCTATTATTTAGTATTGAGTTTATCTTTGTATTTGCTGCTATGTTTAGTTATATTTGTTTCCATGTTGTCTGGTCAAGGCGTCTCATCTCCCCTTCCTGTTTACATGTTTTTCTCCCTGTGTTTTGTTCCATGTCTCCCCTGTCTGTCATGTGTATTCATGTATGTTTCTTCAGCCTGTCATGTCTCGCTTCCTCTCTCAAGCTTGTTTTGTCACAGTCTACGTCTCACTATGTTTCCCGTTTTATTTTGACAATCCCGTATTCCATGTTCAGTGTGTTTAGTTTTGCTTTCCCTGTGGTGTCATGTTCAGTTGTGTGAGCTGTGTTCCTGTGTTTCCACTTCCCTTGTTACCCTTCTGTGTATTTAAGTCCTCTGTCTCTCTTTGTTCATTGTTGAGTCGTCTGTTTACCTCCTCAAGTCTCCATGGTTCATGTCATCAGGATTTTCAGGTTTCATGTTTTAGTTTCTCCCAGTTTAGGTTTTGTTAGTTCTCGTTCTGTTTATGTTATCACTTTTTTTCATGTGCTTCATCGGCCACAATAAGGCTCGCTTTTTGTTAGACTCGGTTTTGCGTCCCGTTTGTTCTGCTTTTGGGTCCACACTACAACACAGCGGCTTCTTGGCAAAAATCCCTGTCCCACATTTTTGAGACTCAAAATGTGGTTTTAGTGTCAGGGTTACAATTAGGTTATGGTTAGGTTTAGGCTATTTTTTGGTATGATTGTTGTACTTAAATGTTTCAGGTTATCAGACAAATTTGAATTTTAGACAAAGACAACAGAAGTAATCACAAATTGCCCCTGTATTGTATCATGTCTTTGGAAAACTGAGTTTAATTTCCCTAGCCACACCCAGGCCTGATTATTGCCACACCTGTTCTCAATCAAGAAATCACTTGAATAGGACCTGCCTGACAAAGTCGAGTAAGATTCACCAAAGCCAGACATCATGCAGCAATCCAAGGCAATTTAGGAACAAATGAGGAACAAAGTAGCTGAGATCTCTCAGATTATAAAGCCATTTCTAAAGCTGTGGGACTCCAGCGAACAACAGTGAGAGCCATTATCTACAGACGGTGAAAACGTGGAACAATGGTGAACTTTCCCAGCTGACCAAAATTAGCCCAAGAGCACAGCCACGACTCATCCAAGAGGTCACAAAAGATCCCAGAACAACATCCATAGAACTCCATTCCTCACATGCCTCAGTTAAGGTCAGTGTTCAAAATGGCCTGCATGGCAGAGTTCCAAGACGAAAACCACTGCCAAGCTAAAGGAACATAAAGGCTCATGTCTGTTTTGCCAGAAAACATATTGATGATACAATCTAAAAACAACATTGTTAAACAACAGGCTCATACTGATGATCTTATAATCTGAGGTAGTGCAAAATTTTATATAGCACAGTAATAAAATAGCAAGAGTTATTGATTAAAAATAGCAAATTATAGTGCAAATGATTCAGTTTGATGCAGAAATGTTTATGACATCTTATATAGTGACAGTTGTATGTATTTGTCACAAAAAGAACTGCTGTACAGTTTTATAGAGAACCATAGGTTTCTGAGGAATTCTTTATGGCAGTATGTTTAAATAGGTCTGAGAGAGAATGGTAACAGATTATTTGCCAAGGCAGAGAAATGTGAATTTCATGTGACAACAGTGTCTTTCCTGGGCTATATCAGGGCAGCAGGGCAGCCTCAAACCTGACCCAGTCATGGTCAAAGCAGTGGTGGACTGGCCAGAACCCTCCGACTGGAAACAGCTCCAGCGTTTTCTGGGCTTTGTTAATTTCTACCGTCGTTTCATCCGAGATTTTAGCCAGATCACTTCACCTCTCACATACCTAACTTCTTCCAAGGTGCCTTTCAGTGGGACAAACCACTTTCAATCACCTCAAGCAATGCTTCACCTCCCCAGCCATACTGTGTCAACCTAATCTCTCTCACCATTTTATTGTTAAAGTGGAGGCTTCGGACTCGGGAGTGAGGGCTGTCCTCTCACAACAGTATGAAGGTAAGCTTCACCCTTGTGCTCACTTCTCTCCCCCAAAGAATGGAATTATGACGTGGGGGACATGGAGCTCCTGGCAGTCAAACTTGCCTTGGAGGATTAGCGGCACTGGCTTGAAGGAATTTCTCAACCATTTATCATCTGGACAGATTACAAGAACCTCTCCTACCTTCAAACGGCTAAACGGCTGGCAAGCCAGGCGGACTCTGTTTTTCACTCATTTCCATTTTTCAATCACCATTCACACAACATCTAGCCCGAAGCTCTGTCCCAGTAATTCTCCTCCTCAGAAGGAGCTTCTGCCTGTTCAACGTGTGCACAAAACAAGTCTTAGAACTCTCCCTCTGCAGGTCTCCTTCACCCACTGCCTACCCCAGGATGCCCTGGTCGCACATCGCACTCGACTTTGTGACCGGTCTACCTCCCTCGAACGGAAACATGGTAATCCTGACTATAGTAGATCGTTTTTCTAAAGCAGCACATTTTGTGGTATTGGCTAAACCTCCCTACAGTTCTGGAAACTGCTCACAGACCACGTCTTCCACCTCCATGGGATCCCATCTGACATTGTCTCAGACCGCTGGTTCCAGTTCACCTCCAGGGTCTGGAAAGAGTTCTGCTCGGCAGTCGGAGCCAAGGTCACTCTGGTTTTTACCCGCAGACTAACAGCCAGACTGAGTGGACCAACCAAGAGCTGGAAGCCACATTCCGTTGAATAGCTTCTTCCAACCCGAACACCTGGAGTGCCCAACTCTCCTGGGTCGAGTATGCCCACAACAGCCTCACCTCCTTGACGACTCGGTTATCTTCTTTTGAAGCGTCGCTGGCGTATCAACCAACACTCTTTCCAGTAGTCAAAGGTGAGCATGAAGTTCCCTCAGTTCAGCACCATCTCTCCAGGTGACACCATCTTTGGAGGGCTACTCCGACGGACCAACATCGGATTCCTGCACCTCCCTACGAGCCTGGACAAAAGGTGTGGCTCTCCACGAGGTATGTCCTGGTCTGGACTGATTCCAGGAAACTGACTCCTAATTTATAGGGCCTTTTGTGATTGATGCAATGGTTAACCCTGTCTCTGCCAGCCTAAATTTACTGTGGAACATGCAGATTCACAATGTCTTCCACGTGTCTCAGCTTAAACCTTACCTTTCCAGTCCATTCACCTGTGGCTCATTGTTCTGGTGCCACTGCTTAAGGCAATGGCAGATTGATGTTCTACAACCTCCCCACCACGCACGCACACTTTTTCATTGTTTAACATAACAAATTGGACCAAATTAAAACCTGCAATTTTAAGCTGCTGGTTTTTTTTTTTATTATTCATTTCAATATGCTAACAGCCTCTGGAGCTCCGTGCACTGTACATGCACAACTTTCTGCACTCCTTCCTGTGAAGAATTGCAAAATATTATTACTTGTATAGTTAAGTAAAATATCTGCTGTATTACCAAAAAATATTTACTATTAGCTGACAATGGAGAGTGATGGAGGAAATTTTTACTTTTTTTTGTGCACTAGCAAAAGAAGCAATAAAACAATATGAAAACAATTTACCGCATATAAAACTGTATTATTGGCAAATTGACATTATAAACACTAAAAATACCCCCCCCCCCGAAAATAACACAAAAATGCTCCTCCCCATCAGTGTTATATGGATCAATATTACTGCTGAAGATTTTAAGGCTGATTTCATTCAAATATTTCATTTTTTTATTTTGTAGAGTGTAATGCATCATATTTATAGAATCATATGCTTGTAGTGGCTGTCATGTGATGATCAAATATCGCTGGGAAAAAAAGCTGTTAATGAGCTTGGAAAAATAAGTCTACAGCTTGATTTTTAAATATGTATATTAAAATATATTAATAACAAAAAATCAAAGCTGAATTAGAAGCCTTGAGGACTATGTGACATGGTTAACTGCAAATATCTACAGAGAGATTAATTAAATATTAATGAAAAATGAAGGCAGTGTCTTGGTAAAACAGCTGGTTAAACTTTGTTTAACCAAGTGATTTCTCAGAGAGGCTAATCTGAAAATCCTGGCTGAGCCTGAACACTTGTTTTATTAAACTGGATTTAACTTCTCCTCTCCATCATCAAGCTCTCCTTGCTAACATGCTAAAGGAGTTATTGAAAACGTTTTCAGATTATATTCCATCTTTTCTATATCACTCGTTAGTCAAGGTGGTCAATAAGAGAAAATTTATGTTATCATGATAAATCAGAGACTTGTTCATTTGGTAACACTATCTCTTTTTCCACACAGAGCACTGCTCATTTATCATCTCAAAGCAATGAAAGCAGAAACAGTGGCTGCTTGCCTCACAGCCTAATCTCCCATCAATCTGAGGTCAAAGACCAGAGGTTTATCCACAATGTGCAAGTGGACCCAGAAAAAGCTGCTAGCCTTTCAGTCTGATAAACTCAGGCCATTGGTAATGGGACATAGACACACCTGTGAAATGGAGACAAGCTGCAGTTTCCAATGGGATCCAAGCCAAGCATGCTTCCAGTGACAATAGCCAACTGCAGACACAAGATGGCAGTAACGTAAAGGATGGGTGGAAAAAAGGCAAGAAAATTTATGAAATGAAAGGGAAGGGGTTGCTTTCACTTTTATACATTTTAATTGATATCTATTTTATTTTGGATGAGCCAAGGTTCCTAAGGAAACACTACTGCCACCTAACAAGACCACTTTGTGTGACTTTTTCATGAGGCCAAGCTAATGACCATCTCACTAGTGTATTTAGGCAGATTCTGTTTTTTGAGATTTTAGTGACAAAATGAGGTGTCAATTTAACTATTGACATGCTTTCGACATTCTTCTTCCTAGTGCGCATATTTGCTTCATTCTCCCTGTGAAGGCTTAGAGAATCTTCTATTCAGAGGTTGAAGTCTTGAAATGAACCTCTGGTATGAACTGTAATGAGCACCCATGACAGCAAAAAATGTGGGTGTTTGACTTCCTCTCAAAGTGTTGACATTTGCTGTAAAGGCTTCTCTATTTTTACTTATATTCACGCCATCTCAGGAATGTGAACAGGAGGACATCAGAAGCTTAGATCTATTAAAATCTGAGATTATAGTAACATGTGCCAAAAATGTAGATTCCAACAGCATCTGGAACCTGTAGTTAAATTTGTGTCATACTTTGCTATCAAGTGAGAAACAATCTCTTTTTTTTTTTGCTCATTTGTTTGTTTTTTGCGTGGGTTTTTTTTTTTGGCATGTAATTGATTTCTTTGGATGTGTTTGATTCAAACTGTGTGAGGAAGCTCTAGTGGAACACCTGCATGTAGATTAGATGGTGACACTGCAGGGGAGTGGGACATTTAACCCAGTGCTCTCACAGCAACCCAGTGACACTCACTGCTATAGGGCAGAAACACTTCTTGGCCTAATTCAGGATTTTTTACCCTGGACCTTTTCAAGTTGGTATCTGTTAGGTTAATTATGTATTTTTGAAATGTGTGTTATTATTTGAAATAACTGTTAAGAAATATTAATTAGGAGCTCTTGCTTGTTTCCTGTACTTTGAGTTGTAAAATAATACTTCTCGCACCATAACCTTCTTGGATGATTGTGACTCAGTAGCTAGAGTAAGGTCAGCTACTAATCAGAAGGTTGCTGGTTCAATCCCTGGCTGCTCCAGGTTGCATACCAAAAATCTTTGGGCAAGATACTAACCTCAAGTTGCTCTCGAATGCATCCATCAGAGTATGAATGTTTGATAAAAAGCACTTATGTAGAGGAAAGACCAAGCATAGAAAATGCTTTATGGTTCTGTAAGTGCTTTGAGCGCTCAGAAAGAGTAAAAAAGTGCTATATAAGAACTAGTCCATTTACCATATGGAAAGCACTAAGATGTAGAAAAAAAAGTACTTGTGTGAATGAGATATGTTGTATAAAGTGCTTCGAGTGTGTAAAGAGAAAAGCACTAGAAGAAGAACTAGTCCATTTATTATTTTCCAAGGGCTTAAAAATCCATATTAGGCCACCAGATGGCAATAGCTGTGGTTCCAAAAAGACTTGCAGGGTTGGGTTGGTTGCATGATAGTCCTGGATGAATACAAGTAACTGAAGCTAAATGAACTAATTTAGTGAATGGCTAAATTGTTATTTTTGCCGTAAAAAAACAAGTTTTATTTTACCCTGAAATTGCTAGAATTCAGCTAATGCATGATAACTGGGGAGTTAATGATTTACAACAAGACATATTCCTTTGATGGAACCAGTTTACAAATTTACAAATATACAGTACAAACCAGTCAACAACAGAAGCTTACACGATTGTGTATATAAGAATTATGTGATTGTGCAGGTTGAAGGTAACTTGTGTCAGGACACATGGCTGAAAGTAAACTGGTGCTCTGGCACATGGTGCCTTGACACCCCTGATACTTACAGAAAGGTATTTTACTACCATCACACCTCTAACCATATTTTCAGAGTGAGCTCGCACAATAATTATCATAACTTTTACAGTATTTCATTCAACTCATTTTAATCACATAATTATCCAGCACTCCCTTAGATGTCAGACTAAAAACCTTGTATCAAAACCTTTCTATATTCCATCATTAATAAACATAGAAGCCCGTCTTTCCACCAGCTATTTTCTATCAGCTCTGTTTCTATCAGCTCTTTAAACATATTGCTGTACACGAGGGAGGAGAATTTACAGTGAAAATACTAAATATTCCGATAACGTATTCCATCTGGCCTGTTAACTCCTACATCATTAATAGTTCAAACCTCCAAGAGTAACACATGAGTGCGCGTGGCTGAAAACTTGATCTGGCAGCACAGCCTCACTGTGACACAAGACAGTACGTTCATATCTGCCCTGTAGGTTTATAGAACAAACCTCCTTTATACAAGCAAGATAGTAACATGACATACTGTCTGATGGAGCAACACAGGGTGTCACTTTCGAGTGTAGTGATGTGCAGTGAACCTGGAATAGCTCAGATGAGCAACACAAGCTAGCTGATGGTTTCTCTCCTTCAACAGATGCTGAATAATAGACTCACTCAGAGAGAAGAGCCTGAGTGCCATTTGAGCAGCGCTTTAATTATTGTAACTCTCCATCCTAACTGGCAGCAGTTTATGCACCTGTGGTGTCATTTAAATCCAATCACTGTCTAAAACAGGTCATTATTACAGGCACCTCCAGCCAATCTTGAGTCAGTTCCACTTGTTAGCATTCAAAATTTCAGAGTTGCAAAGGACAAAGGAATCACCGTGTCATAATAATGTGTGTATTATTATTTCTTTAATGTTTTCAATCATACTTATTAGTCAGGCATTTTACAATTTTCATTCCTTTTTTTTGAACATACACTGGTCTCTGTGTCTGTCTGTCCCCTTTGTTAAATATCTCACATGTTGGTAAATATGCATGTTTGCTTTATTACTAAGGATTCATATTCATGTCTGTACAGCAGTTAATTTGCTCATCCTAGCACAAAGACTGTAAATGAAACAGCAAACTCAGCTTCATCCAAAGCTAACCCATAGATCCATAGACCAGCCCTTGTCATTTTCACTTTAACACTTTGTAGTTAGTTTAAGATCTGTATTATTTTGATATAAACTTTTCATTAAAATCATGATCTAAGGCTTTGGGAAATACTTAAAGAACTCCAGCTCAATCCATGCACTTGTAGTTGATGAAAGAAAGTTGAGGTCACCATTGCTTCCTTGCCTCTGTGATGGTCTTTTGATTAATGCGAGTTATGTTTTACTCCGTTGTTAAGCTCAAATGGAAAAAGTTGTTTAGGACACATGTTTATCTTACTGTAGGTTCCAGAGAAGTGAAACAATTAAATCAAATTTTTAAAAGAAATTTTACACTTTTTACATTTTTAAATTCCTGGCGTTACATAAACTACATTTCTTTATAATCAGACTTTCTTATAAGATACATGAGAGTGAATCATCTATAAGCTGAAAATCAACTGTGAAGTCATTCTTTTCATTTCAAGGTACAAAAGCCCTTCCTGTCTTTCCAGCAACTGAGTTAATGTCACTCATTATTTGCCCCAAAATCAATTGACTGCCTTCGGTTTCAACAAAAAAAAAAGCAGCCATCAGAGGGGCACTAACAGGATGACAGCACATTTCCTCATGTTGGCCTCTCTGCACCAGTTACATGTGGCCTTTAGAATCGATTTTAACATTTTACAGCTTGTTTTTAAGGTAGAACTTGCCTTGGGCTGGAAACAGAGGATAACAGGTCATTTGATGTCAAATGGGAGAGGCTTCTGCAGGTCATAGGATAGAAACGTTACAATCTACAACTAAAAGCTGTTACTCAAGACCTGCTATTAAGATATTAAAGGTAGTTGTATTTGCATTTTTCAAATTGAAAAAAATTCGAATTGAAATCTCCTTCCATGACCTGCAAACACCAAGCACTTCTCTCCTTGGCCTTTAGTCTTTTGCGTATGTGGCCAGTCTCACATATGCATCAATTTGTTGATATAACAGACATAATTACATAGTAATCTATGTATATTTATGAATACAATATACTTTTTTATATTAAATAACCTAAAAAATTGACCGCACCTTTATGAACTTAACTGATATAGCAGCTTTCTTCTCCATCAATTAAGTGCAATGTTGAATTTTCTCAGTAGTTTGAAACCTTCATTATTTACATCCATGTTTATACCCACAGCAGGGGAGAAGCTGTCTTCTTCTTCCCTGCTGTGGTTGTATAACTCTCTTCCTTGTTATGTAGTGCTTGTAGATCAGAGGAACAGTGTAAAGCCATTAGCAGGAATGTCTATGGCCTCACTGGTGTGCACGTGGACTGAAAATGGGGACCTAGTAGTGAAAAACAACTTCATGGACTTATGAGAGATCAAAAACTAAAATTTCAAAGCTGTACTACTCAATATTTTTACTTTATTAACAGATCAAATGATTTCATGTAATATGAAATGTGTGCCTCCTATTATCAAACAAAATGTGAACAATCACCTTGCTCAGCACTGGGATATCGTTATGATTTACATTTACACTCCACATTATTGCCATTTTGGTTCACTCAGTATTCTCATAAAAATCTCTGGCTGAAATTCTCATCTGTTATAGAGACAGACTTGCTGGTGAATACAGTGACCCATTTAGGAAACAGAGGTCAAATAAGAGTGACAGAAGAATGAATGTTGGACTTACTTTCCCCCAGTACACTAGAACAACTCTTCACCTAAAAGCTATTGTTGGCTTTTGCCTGGTGCATATGTACTGGTTACAGTGGCTTGCAAAAGTATTCGGCCCCCTTGAACTTTTCCACATTTTGTCACATTACAGCCACAAACATGAATCAATTTTATTGGAATTCCACGTGAAAGACCAATACAAAGTGGTGTACACGTGAGAAGTGGAACGAAAATCATACATGATTCCAAACATTTTTTACAAATAAATAACTGCAAAGTGGGGTGTGCATAATTATTCAGCCCCCTTTGGTCTGAGTGCAGTCAGTTGCCCATAGACATTGCCTGATGAGTGCTAATGACTAAATAGAGTGTACCTGTGTGTAATCTAATGTCAGTACAAATACAGCTGCTCTGTGACGGCCTCAGAGGTTGTCTAAGAGAATATTGGGAGCAACAACACCATGAAGTCCAAAGAACACATCAG
>VVHJ01062013.1:0-14720 GCA_015107715.1 Tylochromis polylepis | reverse complement strand
AGACCTCTGGCTAATACGTGTCGGGCTCGTAGCCGGTAACTAGCTTTACTGTCTGGGTCAACTTTGCTAGCGAGAGACAGAGAGAGGCGTTGAAAGGCTGCTCCAACGGAACTTTATTGTTTCGGAAGAAAACACGAACACAGTCGAGTCTTAACAGCTTACTTACAACTGGGCTCGTCAGGCACTCTTTTTGGCTGCAGTGGTTATTATTATATTTACATGCGTCCATCTCCCGTTTCTGGTTGGTGGCAACTCTACTTTTCGAGACTCCTTTTTCTCCCTCACACTCACACAAACACAAACACAAACACACACACACACACACACACACACACACACACACACACACACACACACACACATAACGGGAGGGGTAGTCCCACACGTCCCACACTCCCTGCAGCACTGACTACACTGCCCATCAGGCTACATTCTTTAGGCAGGGGTGTCGAACTCCAGTCCTCGAGGGCCGGTGTCCTGAAACTTTTAAATGTGTCCCTGCTGCAACACACCTGAATAAAATTAGTAGGTCATTAGCAATACTCTATAGCACTTGACTGCATGCTGAGGTGAGGTAGCGTCACTCGATGAGTCATGAGAGCGTCTCATTCACAAAAATTAAAACCGCCATTTTTGAAACTCGGCAACGAAAGAAATGGCTACATAAAACAACGCTGTGTTCCCCGAGTCTGATGAAAAGCCACAGACCAAGCAGCAGGTATATTCTTGCTTCAACGTCCACCTTTTTTGTAGCACTCATGGCGCATATTAATTTCGTCACGGGATGCTCAGACGCATTGCTATGATGACAACCAAGCAGTTAGGTAGTACCAGATTGTAATGGAAAGCCAGTCAATCAACGTCGAGTTGAGGCAATCTGTGGCGTGTTGATCCGAGTAGGCACTAATGGAAAAGGGTCTTAATTCACAGGGAGAAAATCCAGTGGAGGCCTGGGGAACCTCCTATACTGTAAAAAAAAAAGAAAAGAAAAGAGGGTCTAATCAGTGATCCCAATTGCGTTCATCCCCGTGAATGGACAGATTTTAAAGTCTTATTCAGCTGCTCCACCAACCCATCAGTAGTCATGAGCCGTCTCCTCGGGGTGGGCACAGGTCAGCTCTCCACCACTGGCTGTCCCCATGGTGTTGCCGGCCACGCTGTTAAATGGTCCTCCACCAGTGTCACTGCTGCCTCCAGCCTCGCTGCTCGATGGCACCGCACCCACTCTGCCGTTCCAGCTGGGGGGCCCACCACAAAACGCTCCAGCACAACCATCTCCACCTCATCCTGCGTGGGACCAAGTACTTGCTAATGGTGGATCATCTGATTGTTGAAGTTTACCCTTTATTATTGTATGGTTTTTACCTTATAATCTGAAGCACAGTAAAGCAGCTGCTGCCGTCAATTGCTTTTCTATAAATGAAATGGTGATTACTGACAAACATCCAGGTGTAATTATTTTTATACATTTGTTCTTTTGCAGGAGAGAATCTTGCGATTCAAGGAAAAGCCACACAGTCTTCGCTCTATGAATTTGGCATCGCTTATGCCAAAGATGGAAATCGTAAAAACATGTGAAGAGGCGTCCTGCATTCACACAAACAACAATTACAGCCACTGGTGGCGACTTGATCTCCGCAAAACCCACAAAGTTTTTTCTGTTAAAATCGTTAACCAAGATTCTCTCCCAGAACGACGCAACGGAGCCGAGATCCGCATTGGAGATTCTCTTGACAGCAATGGCAACAGCAATCCCAGGTACTTCACATATTAAAAAATTGTCATTGTAATATAAATCAAATTTATTACAAACTGTCAACTTACTTGTGACATTTGTATCTTACTGTCCTGACCATAGCAGCTTGGTTGTACTGCAGTGGGTTGATAGAATACAAATCATAAATGTGTACAAATTCAACGAAAGGCGGCAAAAGAAACATGACCTAAAACAAAGGAAGTAAAGAATATTAGCGCTCTGAAGCTGTTAATCTGGAAGGCAAAAGACCAAAATCCAGACAGAAAACAAATATCTCTAAAGTTTCTGTGACTTCACCTTCCAATCAGTAGATGACCCGCTCTTTCTCATGAGCTACAGCCACCCATATGCAAGGTGCAAAAGTTTGTCTTATGCTTTTAAAGATATATTAACAATGTGTTGGAAAAGGTAGCCCTAATTTTATAAGCACCTGCAAAAAAAACTCATCGGTCACCATGGACAGATATCTGTTCTTGTATGAACATATTTGTTTGGCAATTGAATGGGACCTTCTAAAAACCAAAGTTAGACTATGAACAGGAAAATACTGTGCATGTTTGTAGTAGAGCAAAATAACTCCGCTATTATTATGGAATCTGCAAGTGAGCTCTATTGTCTAGTCAAAATATATCATGCGTGACAGTGAAGATGGTGCCATCCTGTGGTGACAATGTGCTGCTGTGTTTGGTGTTTAGATCCTCTGTCTTGTAACACTTGTAAAACTGGATTGAAAAGGCAATTTAAAAATAGGTCTGGCAATAAGATTATAAACAATGATACAGCTAACTTCAATTTGTTGACTTTATTAACATTCATTTAAATAAAATAAATTACACTGTTTATTTTTTAGGTTGCACTAAAAAAATAAACAAACATCTAGCACACTAAATGAATTTAATGACTTTGGGTCAATAATTAGGAAGCCCAGAACCTGAAAGATCACACATTTTGCAATGCCTCTGATCACAATATTTTACTACAGAGTCTCTAATAAGCCACTGGTCATTCATGTAATTTATACATTGAAAAAAAATGCAATATTTAGACAAAAATTTGAAATTTAACACACTGGATTAGCTGCATATTTTATGATATTCTGGGCTGTATCTGTACTTCAGAACTGGTGATTGTACTTTGTTATCTTTGTTGTTTTGAATTGTTAAAAGTGCCTTCTACATTGGTCTACATAGGATTGCACAGTGAATAAAAGCTTTACTGAAGAAATGGGGTCATTATTTTCTGTTGCAATAATTGTTTTTTGTAATTTAGCATTTAATGAACAATTTGAGTCTATCCATACAATCCATTTTCATAACCACTTATCCGGTTCAGGGTCATGGGGAAGCTGGAGCCTATCCCAGCTGTCACAGGGCAAGAGGGCAGGTCTACAGTGTATCAAAGAAAACCTTTCACACTCACACCTACAGACAATTTATAATTACCAATTAACCTACTTTTTCTGGTTTATTTCAACTTGCTATGTTTATGTCATGGTCATCAAACTGAATAGCTTATGAGTAACTGCCTTCAGCTATTGTGTTGCCACAAAGTCTCACAAATATAATTAAACTGGTGTGCAAGGAATATGAATATGGAGAACAAATATCTCAGGTCTTGGTGTTTACTTGGACATTGGCCCACGTTGTATAAACATATTTGTTTAGTGAGTGAATGTAATTGAAAACTTTTTCAAGTAAAGCTAGATGATAAAAATCTGTTGTCCATGTTTATACTGAAGCTGGATGCAGAATTTTTATTGTAAATTCAACTAATATGTAATCTGCAAGGTAGCTATATATTCAAGCCAAATTTTAACATCTGTGAGTGAGAAGTGCCATCCTGTGGTGACATTGTGCTTCTCTGTTTGATGTTTGAACTTTTGTTGAACAATAGATATAGATTTTTTTGTGAGCGAATACAAAACTCTTTTCAGATAGTTTGTGCCTCAGTCCCTGCAAGACCAGGAGGTGGAGCAGGTTTACATCACTGGAAGACTGGGGGGGATTGTTCAAGAATAGGTCTAGTAGCAAGCTCATCATTTTTAAAACTTTAAAAATCCTTAATGTCAAAATTAAAACCTCAATGCAATCTAAAGGTGCTCATGTGCAAGAAACAACAGTAATAGCAGTTTCCTGCACTATGAATAAAGGCAATCTTACTTTAAGCCTAACTGGTGAAATGCATGTGATGTTTGCAGTGGTTATCTCCAGCTTTGCTTGTGATTGGCATCTGTTGTTGTTAAACATCCATCTCAGCATGCACTAAACTACCTTGAGACATAGAAAAGATAAATCAGAGCTTGTAAGATAATAAAATGCTACTTTGGCCATTTGACCCATCTTGCTGTTAAAATCTTTTATAGCAGAAAAAAAATAGAACCAGCCTAAATGCATTAAAAATGAAGCCAAAGTTTTATTGTCGGTTGACCTGTTTTTACCTCACGTGGAAGCACTCGTCCTGCTGGCAGAGAAAGAGACAGGCACTATAGAAAGATAAGATATGTTTTATTCTACCTCCTTTTTTCCAGTACGGAAGTTTGTTTTGGACTCTACTCTGTAATATGCTAACAAACTCAAAAGACCAAACAAAAAAAAAAAACAACCAACAGACAAACAGAGTAGATGTGGGTAACATTAGGGAATATAAAAGAGACATTTCCAACTACCAAAAAAGAAATATAAAATTACTAACATGACAACATGTTTTATCAGATAGCATATTTAGATGCTGTGCATGTTGCTGAATTAATCTGTTTTTGATCAATCAATGAAAGTCACAGTGAAAGACCCTGTAAAATAATCCATTAGTGTCATTAGGCCTTTCAAATACTTTGTTCAGTTCAAGATATGTAGTCACTATCTATATACACTAGTTCATTCATTTTTACAAAAATATGTACTGGACATAAGATTTTTTCCCCCCTCAGCAGCCTATTAATTCAAACAGTGGTATTATTTCTCTAGTTTTTATTTTCTCAATGGTCACTTAGGTGGGACATTCAATAAACAGGCTGCCTGCTATGCACTTTTTTCTCAATACTGCATTATGTTTCTCTTTTCTTTTGTTTTGGTTGTACTCAGTTATCTTTATAGCTGCTTCTCTTCTTGTTTTATAGCTGATGTGACCATTAAATATTAAAGGTACATTTTCCAGCAATCCTTGACCTTACCCATGCTTGATACGTGAAATGAGTCTTATCTAAATACAAGGGAAAAGATAAAGACATCGGAGGTATATCAATAAACAGCACGTGTTGTGACAGGATGCACACATAAACAACTTCTCATCTCCTTATTAGTTTACGAGATATGAGGTTTTCATTGAATGGTGTGTAATAGTTCCAAACACACGGTTTAGAGGGTTATTTGTTGTTTTTGTATGCATAGTGGCAGCATGCATGCTATATAAAAATATATATTATATAAATGTGCCAAAAAAAAATTATAACTGAAGTCAACTATGTCAAAATAAAATATCTAGCTATATATAATAGCTATAACTATACATAAACACAAACGGCCCCTGGCATCCAGCAGCAAGTCTGAACTGAAATGCTTTGTTTTTTAAGCATTACAAGTGTATTGAGCTTTTTTGGCAACCTCGGCAGTCACATCTTGCAGTCATACCACAAATTAGATTCTTGTTTTGCACAAAGAGACTATCCATAGATATCATGTGCCATGTACAGACATTGCACACCATGTGTACGGAGACATCTGTTTTCTCTAAATTATTGTAAGGACTTTACCTTACAATATTAAGCGCCTTGAGGTGACTGTTACTGTGATTTAGTGCTATATAAATAAAATTGATTTGAATTGAATTAAACTAAAATTAAATGAATTGAATACATGTGACCTTGTATTTCAGGTGAAACGTATATGTAAGGAAATCTGTTGTTTTTAGTCTCTATTAGTCTTACTTAATCTACGCTCTTAGAACAGATGTGTTAAATACAGCACAAAATGTGTTAAATCTTAAGACATGTGCTGCATCAGCTCAGGAACAACACATTTTGTCTGCATTTTGACAAAATGTGTGTTATTTTTTATCTTTTTTTGGGGGGGGACGTGTCAAAATTCAAACAAAATGAGTTAAATGTGTCCAACGCTTTTTTTGTGTGTCATTTTTTAACACATCCTTTCTAAAAGTGTACTGGTAAATACAGTAGCTTGTTAGAATTCCAAGACAAGATTTTACTCTGGCACATCCTGTCACCATTGTGGCATGTGTCCCAGTCAAAGGATCTAACTGTGTAAATCACAGGTGAGCTGATAACAGCACTTTATGACCAGTGCTGGGAACACCAAACTGCAACACAGAAAGTTTGATGATTTGGACAGAGTCCGTGTTTATTCAGTGGAATTCATTTAGAGTAAAAACCTCGCAAATTAGGGCACGTTATTACAGTTAATGAAAACCCTCATATTCCACAGAGAAATTGGGATAATGACGTGAAACAGGAAAAGTGAATAGGGAGTGGAAAACTTGAGATAAACTCAGTTTCCATTTTTCAATGATGTGTTATGTTTTTCCCGTTGCTTTTGTGTTTGAGGTCATAAATCTTAATGATGGCCATCTTTCACAATTAAGTTTCACAAAAACATCAAAGGCTGCCAGTACCTGAACCTTATCTATCTGCAAGGAAAAGGAAAAAGTCGTAAGAGGTAGAGTAATAAACGTCATGTGTCATGGTAGGATTTGAATATAAGTAACGCTCCTTAACAGTGGCTCCTCATCTCGTTTTGATTACTTTGCAAGGTATGTGGTTTTCATTGAATGATGTATAACACGGAGTTAAGGGTGTTAGTCTTTGTTTTTGTGTCAGCACTTTATTAATGAGTTATTTTGTTTAGATTTGCTTTAGGTTTTTGACTTATGGAACAAAATTTATTTTAAGATGAATGCAACATTTCCTCAATGTAATTATATTACTAATTCTCTCGTCAGTGTGAACAATGAAACACAGTTCAGGTCTGGTTTTGCTGCTTCTGTTGGGGACGTGCTCAGCACGCACCTATCGTAAGTATGATCTGGGTATATAAGAGTTTGATATATTTGTTGTAAAACTTTTTAAAAGAAAATTAGTTAAGCGTAAAAGATGGCATATTAACAAGGGGCAACACATTTATCATCAGTTAAAGGTAAAGAAATTCAAGCAGTATAACAGAAACTGACAGTCAATAACAGTCATTGGAGTCTCTGCTGTTAATGATTTTGTACTGTACTGAGTGAAAACCTTTCCATGACTACAACAGAAAAAAAAGTTAAACTATTATACAACTTATTGGTTGAGATATTTAATCTTAAAGCATACACACACACACACACACACACACGCACACACACACACGCACGCACACACACAATATTTCTACAATAGCAGTGTGTGAAATGTTAAATGTGACAGCAAACGTGACAATTTCCCATTTGGAAATTTTTTTTTTTTCACTAATTCACTACTTAAATTGACTTGCTGTATAATCATTTCTTTGTTTCCTGTAAGACTGAATTGTTATCCCTTTATTCTAGAGTAGCTACCTTTAAGTATTTTTAGGTAACTATAATTACAAGGAAAATTCAAATAAAATTTATTGAAATTCCATTTGATTACAAATGGAATTACGCCCTTGTGGGCAGCATTATAAGGTGTTACCAAGATTTCAATGGCTAAAATAGTTACATATTACAGTTGTATTGCTCCATAATTCCTGGATGAAAACTATAAGCACTGCTTGCTAACACTAATCTCAAAAGTGGCAAAATGTCATTGTATTCTAAAATTGTTTAAGCTGTTCAAGAAAGAAAATCCATTATTTGACATGTGAAATAAGAAATCTCGGTTTATAATGCAAATTTAATTATATAAGAGCATTTTTCATTATGAATCTTAAATGATATTTCTACTGGCTTATCTGCAGCAAACGTGGCTTTACGTGGAAAAGCTACCCAGTCAAATGAACTGAATCTTGAGCTCGCAGATGCCAGCAATGCCATTGATGGAAACCGTGAGTCTCACTATTGGGCTGGATCATGCAGCCACACTGATCAGCAGACCAACCCATGGTGGAGAGTGGACCTGCTGGATTCCTACATTGTCACCTCTGTGATCATCACCAACAGAGGAGACTGCTGTCCAGAAAGGCTCAACGGTGCGGAGATTCACATCGGCAACTCTTTACAAGATAATGGTGCTGGAAATCCGATGTAAGTAAATGTATTACTCAAAACTCTAAACTAAAATGCTGCCAGATACGTAAACAATTCATTGACTTTATTTGAAGACAAACTAAAATTAGTGGTGAGCACTGTTGCCTCACATTAAGAAGGCTTTCAGTCTGTTGAGCAGGGGCCTTTCAATGTGCTTGTTAATTGGTGGGTCTAAATATGACATAGACATGAATGGTTGTTGTGGTGCTGTTAGCTTGTTGTTAAAGTGATAATCCGTCCAGGGTGCACACTGCCACTTGCTCAAAGCTAGCTCAGAATGGCTTCACTTAAATCCATGACGATAGCTGGATAAGTGCTTAAGAAAACTCATCAGTGAATGGATGCTAATTTGTTTGTAAAAGTGCTAATATTTAAAATTAAAGAAAAAAATGAATTGACTCCTCCCCCCCATCTTTGTTTTAGGGTTGCAATAGTTTCTCACATCCCAGCTGGCAGATCTTTAACAACTACTTTTACCAGCCTTGTGGAAGGACGTTATGTAACTGTGGTCTTACCAGGGTCAAACAGAATCCTCCAACTTTGTGAAGTGGAAGTCTATGGTTATCGAGCCCCAACTGGTGAGTATCACACTGAAACTTCATTTTCTATGCGCAATCATAGGTCAGATTTTGAAGCATATTCACTGAGACCATTACATCCATTTAATGGAGGAATCTATTTTTGCTGAGTGAATTTGTACGATGAGACTAATTGAAAAACAGTTTCATGATAGAGACAAATGATTTTCAAATTTGTTATAGATACTATCTGTTATACTGATATACAAGCAATACAACCTCACTGCTCATCACTACAAATGGTTTAATATTTGCAATGGTGAGCCACTGAAACAACAAACATCAGGTACACCATTGAAATGTAACAATGTGCAAATAGTTAGGATTCAAAACATACTCAGACCGAAGTTCCTTTGTTCTGCAAAAGCAATAATAAGGCATCAGTACCGATCTTTGCAACTGTGTCATTGTACAGGTGAGAACCTAGCAATCCAAGGAAAAGCCACACAGTCTTCACTATATTTATCAGGCATGGCCTATAATGCCATAGATGGCAATCGTGCCAACCTATGGAACCAAGCTTCGTGCACTTGTACTAACAAGGACTTAAGTCCCTGGTGGCGACTGGACCTGGGCAAAACCCACAAAGTGTTTTCTGTTAACGTAACCAACCGCGGAGATGGTGTCCCCCAGCGACTCAATGGAGCTGAAATTCGAATCGGAGATTCTCTTGACAACAATGGCAACAACAATCCCAGGTAGTTTACAATTAATAAATTAAATTCTAATGTTTCTGACTTAAGCATGTCTGCTTCAGTATTTGTTTGGTAAAGCACATTTATACTAAGTTTTAAACTCTGCAAATATTACTTTGAGTTAACTTAGATCGATTAAGTATTTGGTAATGTAGCATCTTCTAGTATCAGTGTTTTTTTCAATTATTCAACAACAAAACATTTTTTCTTCTGAAAGGTGTGCTGTGATCTCAAGCATCCCTCCGGGCTTCACTGAAAACTTTCAGTGTAACGGGATGGACGGTCGCTATGTCAACATTATCATCCCAGGAAAAAGTGAGCATCTGTCCCTGTGTGAGGTGGAGGTGTATGGCTCCAAACTGGATTAGATGTGAGGATGCTGAAAGTGTTTGGCTGAGGCTGATACACTTGTGCAGATTCATGTTTAAAATTTTACATTTATCAGATTTTCATCATTGTAAAGACTAGTAACATAGTTTGGGCAACATTTATTCTGCATGGTTACATTTTTGACCATTGTGAGGCAGAAGAATTTCAAAACAAGTTGAAAAAAATGAACTCTCACCTTAGATAGTAATGCTGTAACACAATTATTTGGAGTCATTTTGTTTGAGCCTGCTGATAATGGAAATGATAAAAGCAATGAGGCTGGGCAATCCTTTTTTAATACAATCAAAACAATAAGCAAATCAAAATAATGACCAAATGAAACTGAAGTTCAGTTATTTTCTTGCTTTAAAACTGGGGTTGACAGAAGACAAACACCTGTAATAAAATTGCAACAGATTCTTGTTAAACTTTATATATACTGTGTATATTTTATTTAACCTATAATGGCTGTAATATTAAATACAAGGGTTGTAAAACTTGTCAACTTTTTTATTTTTTGTACTCTATATATCGTTTTTGTTGCTTTTGATTGTTCTTTTGTTGCTTTTTACAGCTGCTGCTGAGTTGTTGATTTTAACTAAACTGAAAATGTACATTTGTAATCCTGAACTTTTTTTTTTATGACTGCAGATCAATATTAGCTTTTGAAACTGAAACAATAAAAATAATCTCTCATTCCATGGCTGCTTTTAGTTTCATTGTATATTTTTGAGTATTAAAGCTCTTAGAGATTGCGTTGTGGTACCACCCTTCATCTTTTGGCTGCTCCCTCAGCCTCCCCATTCTTTGTCTCCAAATGGCTCGACCTGAGCTGTCCCTCTGATATACTTGGATTTAATTTTGAACATATTTGAACGTATTTCTAATTTTGATAATAATGAATTACAGTAGTCCAGCCTGGAAGTAATAAATGCATGAACTAGTTTTTCAGCGTCACTCTGAGACAGGATATTTCTCATTTTAGAGATATTGCTCAAATGGAAGAAAGCAGTCCTACATATTTGTTTAATGTGTGCATTGAAGGACATGTCTTGGTCAAAGATGATTCCAATATTTCTCAGTATTACTGGAGACCAAGGTAATGCCATCCAGAGTAAGTATCTGGTTAGATACCAAAAAATGGGAAAATTAGAGATCATCCAGTTCTTTATATCTTTAAGATATTCCTGCAGTTTAAATAATTGGTGTGTGTGTTTTCTGGCTTCATGGGTAGATAAAGCAGGGTGTCATTTGCATAGCAGTGAAAATGTATGCTATGGCTTCTAATGATACTGCCTAAAGGAAACGTATAATGTAAACAGAATTGGTCCTAGCACTGAACCCTTTGGAACTCCATAATTTGCATTGCAATGTGAAGAGGACTCTCCTCTTACATGAGAAAATTGGAGTCTATTAGAAAATCCCCTTTTCCATTAGTAACTACGATTGACTGGTTTTCCAATATAATAGAGTACCACCTAATGTGCATGGTTGTTGTTATAGTATTGGGGCTGAGCATCTTGTGATGTAATTAGTATGCAACATGAAGGCTACAATAAAGGTGGATGTCGAGGCAATGATATACCTGCTGCTTGGTCTTTGGCTTTTTGTCAGACTTGGGGGATCATGGCGGTTTTTTGTAGCCATTTCACTCGTTGCCAGGTTACAAAAATGGTGGTTTTGATTTTGTAAAGGAGGGGCAGTTTGGTGGCACGGTGGTTAGCACTGTTGTCTAACAGCAAGAAGGTCCTGAGTTCAATTCCACCATCAGGCCAGGGTCTTTCTGTGTGGAGTTTGCATGTTCTCCCCATGTTTGCATGGGTTTGCTCCAGGTACTCCAGCTTCCTCCCACAGTCCAAAGACATGCAGTTAGTGGAGATAGGTTAATTGGAAAGTCTAAATTGCCTGCAGGTGTGAATGGTTGTCTGTCTGTATATGTTAGCCCTGTGACAGACTGGCAACCTGTCCAGGGTGTACCCTGCCTCTCACCCTAAGATAGTTCCAGCAACCCCACAACCCTGAAAAGGATAAGTGGTAGAGGATGGATGGATTTTGTAAAGGAGATGCTCTCATGACTCATTGAATGATGCCACTGACCAGCCAATTGGTGGCATGCCATCTGACAACAGCACATTTTAGTACCCATTTAGATTGCTTGGAACCCCGGCCGTGCAAGTACTATTTTAGTACCTGGTACCAGGTACTATGACCTAATGGAAAACCCTGCAAACCGTGGCGAGTCGATCCGAGTAGGTACTAATGGAAAAGGGGCTATAGATATGATTAAAACCACTGCAGCGCAGTAGCTTTAATACCTACAGCACGCTCTAATCACTGTAATAAAATGTTAAAAATGGTTATCTTTCAAATCCAAGGACATTGCAAAATGATCCCAAACTTTTTAGGACCAGTATATGATACAAATGCATCATTGAATTGTGAGTAAAAAGCATAATGATATTGCAAAATAACCAGAAAAGCATCTGCTTCACTGCTTTGGTAAGATGGTTACAAATGTAAGTCACATTGGAAGGTGTGAAACATGACTGGACAGTGTTGAGGGGAATATGAGCTATTTTCTGATGATTGGTCAGATGAGGTTCAACTAAAGAGCATCCATATACAAAAGCACAGAAATAACATAGGTAACAGCTTTTCTGTTCTGTTGAATCATTTGTTTCAGAAAGAAAGCATTTACTTTGTTTAACCACATCTCAAAGATGCACTATTGGATTGAGATCTAGTAACTATAGAGGCCAGGGAAATCAATGTCATGTTCAGGAAACCTGTTTAAGACGATTTGAGCTTTGTGACATGGCATATTATCCTGCTGGAAGGAGCCATCAACAGATTGGTACACTGTGGTCATAAAGGGATGGACATTGTCACCAGCAATACTAAAGAAGGCTGGAGTGTTTAAATTATGTTCAGTGGGCACTAACAGGGTCAAAGTGGGCCAAGAAAATTCTGACCCTACCATCCGTATCACACACCCTGAACTGAGACTCATCAGAGCAGACAACGTATTTCCAGTCTTCTATTATCTAACTTTCATGAGTTGGCGCAAACCGCTGTAGTCCATCTGTTTCAAGATTTGATATGCTGGGCATTCTGGGATGCTATTCCGAATACCTTCATTGTAAGTAGTGTATTTTTGCATTATCGCTGCCTTTTTATCAGCCTAAAAGCAGTCTGGACATTTTCCTCTAATCTCTGGCATCAGCAAACCATTTTAATGCCTTGGATCTAACTTCTACTCACTGGATATTTTCTCCCAGTAGATTAGCAGTTTCTGAAACACTCACACCTGCCCGACAGGTGCCAACAACCATACTGCATTAAAATCAGCTGCATTACTAGATCTGTAAAAGAGTTTCCTCGTGACAGTTACACATTTAATTGTCATTAGAAAGTTAAAAGTACAAGTGAAGTACAAAATGCACCACTGGAATACTGGCACAATGGTTTCTGAAAGCCTACAAAAATATTTTCTTGAAAATGAGAAATTGATCTATGATCAATGATTCCATTAATCAGTATTTATTTTTTACTTATAGCATTGTTGATCAGTTTGATGTAAAATTATTATTATTGCACTTATCTTTCAAATACAAGGACATTTCAAAATGGCCCCAAACTTCAGAGCGAAATTATATTTTGTAAATGTCTGATTACATCTTGAGTAATAAGTAGGAGGATATTGCAAAATAACCAGAAAAAACATCAGTGCTGTGGAGCATTGCTTTACTAATTCACAAGTGAGGAAGTGAAACAAATGTTCATGGGCACAAACCAGTAGGAAGTAACTGGATAGTTTTGAGGAGAATACGATAGTTGTTGTTCAGCTGAGGTAAAGGCGGAGCTGCATATACATATGAAAAACACACACACACACAAACAGAAAGACCATCAGTAGCAGTTCTTCTATTTCACTGAATCACCAGTTTCCAGGAGGACGCATCTGCTCAGTCTGGATATTCAAGTAACACATTTCATTTATTTTCTTGAAACAGATCGTCTTTCTTATGTTTCTGTATTTTCAGTTTAAATATAGAATGTCTTTTCTTTTTTGCTTAAAGCTTTTTTTTGTATCTTTCAACTTGTAGTTTATATTTTCAGTATGTAATTTATGGGAGTTTTTTTTAGATTCAGATTCACAAAAAAACAACTTTAATATAAAAATATATATAAACAAACTCATTCATAACTAAGATTTGAAGAGTAGTAATCCTGTTCAAGGAAAGATCCTATTGAATCTTGACAGCCACTTTTATTTATAGAGAATATCAATCTTTTCAGTGGTGAGATCAGTGCCTTGCAGCTTTAAGTGAATGGGTGATGTACAGGGCATTGACATATAGTCTGTAGTGGTTGTGGTCACATTCAAATTTTTCCCAGTGTCTTTCAAGTGTTTACCACACTGCATATTATTTCTGACCAACAGAGGACCAGGAAAATATTGTTTTAATCAGCTCTCAGTTACCAGAGCCCACAGAAAAGCACCAGTGCACATTTGTGTTTT
This sequence comes from Tylochromis polylepis, assembly GCA_015107715.1. Taxonomy (NCBI): domain Eukaryota; kingdom Metazoa; phylum Chordata; class Actinopteri; order Cichliformes; family Cichlidae; genus Tylochromis; species Tylochromis polylepis. The sequence continues at coordinate 590 of VVHJ01062013.1, read as the reverse complement.
TGCATAAAAGTTTCTCTCACAAAGTTTCTTTTCCTACAATAACTTTGAGACTAGCTATATCACCTTAAAGATGGGGCTTAAATACATGTGAAATTTAACATGTGAACCACTAATAAATGAAATTTGCAACTAAACATTGTTTACTAATAAAAATACCATCTTTCTCAAATTCAACAGAATGATGAAACTGAATGCTTTCCTTCTGCTACTCCTGCTAGGAATAAGCTCGGGTTCCGCTTATCGTAAGTGTGTGAGATATCTTAAATGTAAAATCACCATCTGACCATCTGACATAGTAAAAAACAATTGGCAGAGAAATTTTTGAGTTTGTGTAATGTGTATACAGTAAAAAAAAAACAGTTTTACTAAAAGGAGGTGGTTGCAAGTCTGTTGTGTTATCAAGATGATATTTTTTAATTTTCCACAAAAGAAACAGATCACAACATGGTAATACCCATCCCCAAAAATGTCCCCAAATACAGCAATCAAAACTCTCTCTCTCTCTCTCTCTCTATATATATATATATATATATATATATATATATATATATATATACAACATGTTCTCATTCCAAAACGTAACATACCGA
>VVHJ01062012.1:0-23194 GCA_015107715.1 Tylochromis polylepis | reverse complement strand
ACTGGGATGGTTACTGGACCCTGTTCAGGGAGGTTCCTGTGGTCTGCTCTCAGATCCACTACCCACTGAGCATTGCTGTTATGGGTTGCATCCTTCTCCCATATGCTCTTCCAGTATTGCTCCATCTCCAACCTTGGTGGTGCTGTTCTCATATTGTTCCCCTGCCACTGAAAGTATATCTTGGCTGGTTCTGTGGAAAACAGCTGGTTTATTCTCCTGCCTTCTATTTCTCTGGTGTACCTCTTCAAGCAGCTAGCCAAGGCTGTGAGTCTTTGCTTGGCAGTTTCCAAGGCCTCAGGTATGGACAGCTTGCTGTACTTCTTAGGCACCTTCTTCATCGCACCTTTCTGCAGCTCCAATAGTTAGCTAACCTCCCTCCGTGCTACCTTGATCTTAGCACGGAGGGTACTGCTCCTTGTTGAACTTAGGCTGTTCAACTTGTAGCCGAGCATCTCACTGATCACTGCTGCCATAGTGTAGATCAGCTGGTTAGTCTCGGTAATGGTGGCGGTAGGTATCGTCCATAGTGCTGCATTCACATCATCTAGTAGATCTTCTGAGGGTACTTCACGTAGTCTTGGTAACCAGCTATGGAGGATCCAGGTTTCAAGTTTCGCCATGATCCTATCCTTCAGGTCAGTTCCTCTTGCACTCAACGATCCTTCTCCTTTGGGTACCACCCGAGATTGGTACCCAATCTTGCTACGGCAAGAGTTCAGGGGGGAGATATCATATATTTGTATGACCACAAGAATAATTGTGGTCATACAAAATATTAACTATCAAGCTTGTTGCAGTTTTAGAAATTCTGCTTTTGGCTTATGTGCTGTATTTCCTTTTGTGTTTGCTCATGTTTTAATTAATTGCTGTACCTCTTTTCCATTTCCACTTCTCGTCTGCTGTTCCCCTTTTACAGACGACATCACAACTTAAATTATTTTTTCCATGTAATTTTTGTATCTTTGCAAAGTTTAGCTTGGTTCAAAAAACATGTAACTGACGACTTCAACCAAAATATGGTTGAAATAAACACACTTCATTACTACTCTTTTTTCTTTTACATGTACTTCACCTTGCAAAACTCTAGATGATTTTTATCAATCAAAAATTCCCATTACATATCCAATTCATCCTCCCATAGAAAGACAAAATTTGATTGACTGCTTGCCACCTCTTAAACTAGCAGGCAATTGGGTGAAAAAAATGAAGTTCAGTTTGCTTCAAGTATCTGCCTTGCATCAATATCAGGCGACCCCTGACAGGCTCACATGGATTCTTTTCTTCTGTGTTCTTTATATCTAATAAAACTCCCCCTCAGTTTACTTTCTGAAAAGACTTTGAGGGACATTTTCGAAAATGTTGGGCTCTGGCATTTTCTCAGATCCCCCACCACCACTATCTCCCAGCCCCCCCAAGGACGTCTTCTCCTGCTGCCAGGACCTGTCAGGCAGGAGCATCTCAAAGTAAAAGGGTGAGAGGACACCAATTAGAAAGCCATCCTCAGCCAAGAGAGCCAGTGGCACAGCTTGCCACAGGAAGTGGGATGTCTGACTTCCTGCATGGGGTCACAGCTGTTTGCGGGGAGGTTACCGCTACAAGCCAATATGCGGTACAGTTTAGTGTCTGATGAGGCAGGCCTCATTTGAATAGCAAAGAACCATCTCAATGTCACCAATAAATTTACATGATTTCTGTCTTGCTACAGCTGGGATCAGAGTGGGGACTTTGCTGAAATTAGGAGAGCATGACAATGTCAAAAGAGCAGGACCAGTTCATTTCAAGTTGGCTAGTTTTGAGGTAAGGATTAATATGTCATTTATATATAGTGTATAGTAACACAAAAATGCAATTACTATTGTTTCAACACAAGAATAGCATGTGATATACCTACAGAGTATCTGTTATACCTGTAAAGTGAGAAATATATAACATAAAAAGCATTAGGTTTGGAGTAGAGAGAATGGGAAGGAGGAGATGGTGTCCACAGAATTAATAGGAATTTTGCAGTAACATGGTATATGAATTCTTTCGGAGGGGAATTTTTTAATATAAACAACAAATAGATTCTTATATTAATGCAGCTTATTTAAAGTAAATTCAAGTGCTTGAAAAGAAGGCCAGTGAATTTTATTTTGGTATGTGAAGATGTTTCGCCTCTCATACACAGGGTTTCTTCAGATCTAAAACAACTAACAGAGAGTCCCAGGTATTTAACCCCTTATGAGGGTTGCCCCCTTGGAGGTGGTCCTGAGAGTTGCTGACCTACTATCAGTCATGTAAGTTGTCACATGAGGCAAGTTTACCTGAAACCCACAAACACAGACCAGTACTTACTCTTTAATTCCCACCACCCACGACACAAACTTGGGGCGATCATGACCCAGCACCACTGGACAGAGACTACCAGGACCTGGGTGACTGAGAATCTGAATATTCATATTTAAAGTACATACATGTGCTTTAAATATTGTACACTAATGCTGCAAACGTTATAAAAATAACACTTTCTCTAAAATATTATTTTTGTGAGTAGTTCTTTACAGTGGTAATAATCCCAGTGATACTATTCCACAGCAGATGAGAAGTTTCTAAAATAACAGATGCTTAATTTTAGAAAGAACCTCCTTCAACATGAGAGTAATCAGAATCACAGTCTCAAGGCGGCTTCTCTACGGTATAAGAGAATCTCTTATCTTTACCTGAGTTGGTGAACAACTGGAAGCGTGGCAGAGATGAGATCCTGTGATTGGCTCCTGCTATGAGCATCTGTCTAGAATGCCCATATTTGGTCTCAACCCAATTACATCCTCTGATCCCCAGTCACTGGGCTGATGCAGTCAGAACCATTAATCTCCCTGGCTGAGTACTATGCCATGTGTTAACAGCCAAGAAAACCCCAACCCCCATTTCACTGCCAAGCCCCACCACCAAGGTTGAAAGTCATGCCAGTCATATTGACTTTTCTGACTCTCATATTCCCTTGGGCTCATCAAGATTATGGACAAACCTATGATGACTGTGAAAAAACATAATGTACAGTACAAAGAAAACATTCCGTTCAATCCTGTCAGCCTTATATTAATGGACCAAAGTTCAAACAGGGGTTACAGTATGTGCTTTCAGAGTGTAGCAGGTGATCTTTGATGGAGAAGGAAGAAGGGAAAAACAAACACTTTTGAATCTGGGATGTTAACAACAAAATACCTTGGAGCTGTGTCAGAAACCAATTCCAGCAAATCATTTTCAAAAGGGACAGTAGTAAACAGTAGGCAGTTTTTGCAACTGCCTATTTCAGAGAAACGAAAGGCACCTTTAGCTCATGATCTACAAATGACTCTCTGGACAATGAGAAAAAAAGAACAAAAGAAACCAAAGCATTTTTCTCTTTACTTTTGCTTCTACAAATCTTCTATTTCAAAGACCAAGAAAACCTTTGATTTTAGCTTTTGGCTGTCTGTATCTAAAGCAACCAATAAAAACAAATCTATCAGATTCATTGTTATGACCACTGATTGGTTTGTATAACTGTGATTAATGGTCTTAATGAGGGACTAGAAAGTAAGGCTAATGTCAAATTAGAAGAAGTGGTTTAATCAGGGTCTGAATTACATGGACTCTGAGTTCCAGTTTGGTGAGCTCTTTTTGTTCACAAAGATTAAGGGAGGAGTCAGGCAGTCCCCCATTGTTCCTTTGAGAAAAGAAACTCATTTGCTTTGAAAGATAAATGTCTTTCGAGCATAAATCATGTCTCCTAATCCCTTTACCAATGACACATAATACAAACTGTGTCTCATTCACAGATGAGACAAAAGAGACGCAGAGTTTGTAGCAATGTCCTTCCTGCTGAGGACATTCACCTAAGATTGTAAGATTAACATTGATTACATCATGTATATTCATCTATCTTCATGCTGAATAGACCTATATGGAAAAGAAAAACACATATAAGACATAAGTATTTAAGTGAGGGAAGCAGAAATCCTTAAATTTTTTCTATTTATATTTCTGATGGGAACACTTAGAACTCTTTTTATTTTTACATTTAAATTTAAATAATTAATTTTTTTGTAATGTATTGAATAAGAATAGAACTCTTTTGGCCAGATGTTAGTGTGACACATTTTAACACATTCCAGCTACCACCAACTTTAACTTTGGTCCAATGTGGGTCTATTAAACACCTTTCTATTCCAGTCTTCAAACACCATATGAATCAGTTACCCAAGGGAGGCAGTTGACATTTAGTTCTGTGCATGAGTGTACTCCATTTCTATTCCCATGACAATGGTGACTTTAGAAAACATGCAAGCATCTGAATTTCTAAATGAAAACAGATATCAGCAAGGAATAAAAAAAAGCTCCCTTGTGAGCTTCTTCTTCAGTAGGAAGACACTTTAGATTTATCTGGTTTTTAGAGCATCATTTTGTGTGGTGTGTTATTTCAAAAGCACCACAAACAAACAAGTGGTTCTGTTAAGGTTACAAAAACTACTTAGTTAGGGTTGGGAACAATGCAGTTTGGTTTAAATATGCCCTTTCGTAACATGTGTAATGAATGTGAATAAGTAATGAATGAATGTTTCTTAAAGATACAGAGTGTTTTAACTATAATGCGATCCCAGTGGATACAGTTTAAGTGTCTGCATGTTACAAGTTGGGATAAAACAGCGCCCTGTACGCTAAAATGATCTCTACATGCCCATGGTGTCTTTCCATTATTTGGATTCACTTATCGTAATATTGACAGTCATGACAAATGATCAGTTTGAGAACAAACTTAGTCTTCCAACAAAGGAAGACTAAACTATAGTATATGAAGAGGTTAAACATAATATAGACAGAAAGCAACACGGCTGCTGCAGACAAGGCAGCTTCATGAGTGTGTGCGAGAGGATAAGCACTGTACTGCAGTTTAGTATTAAAAGCGCTGTATGAATGTATGAACGCTTTAAGCCCCTTGGTCTTTGGTAAGACTTGAAATACTAATGAAGTCTAGCCTATTTGAAGCCAGGAAAGAAAGCTGGTAAAATGTCAACTGTGTAAATTAACCTTTTTTTTTATCAATATCACAACTCTATCATTAAGACATGAGAAAATCTGATGGATTATAATCAAATATTTAATCAAATTAACATTTAAAAGACAGTTTTAGTTTTTATTATTTCAGATGCAGACTTGGTGGTGTTTAAGGGTGTGAGAGAAAGTAAAGAATAAATGTGATGCTTACCACAGAAATACAAAGACATTAGACTCCATTAAAAAACTTTACACCCTCCTAACATCCATAGATGTCCAAGGGGTGTTCCAGGAAAGGAGACTATTTTTCAGAGAATTGATTGGTCAGTAGTGATCTCATACCTGTTGAGCTCTAATCTGGAACATAACCTGTTCCAAAGAAGGTTAGGTTAGCAACATGGCAGTAATAATGGCAGTATACCCCAGTATGAAGTGAATAGCCTTCATAGTTCAGAAAACCTTGGGTTAACCCTGAAGTTATCTGGATAAGTAGAAATCCTGCTTTGTCAGACAGACCTCTGGTCTAGTGTCACATGGAAGTGAAATTTTCCTCTTTGAAGCTGTGGTAGAGAAGAGGTCAGTGAACAAACTGTTTTCCATCATGAATAATCCCAACCAACCTCTGCACCTCTGACAGACTGATTTAGCTTCCCTACCAGAGGGAAAAATACAGGACATCTTCCATACCTCAAGCAATAACTCAGTGCGTAACAGTGCAACCCATCTGTCAAGAAGAGAATCAGCTAGTGTTTCATTTTAACGTTTTATTTCCATTTTATATTCAGTTTCGCATTTTTGATTTTGAAAATGCTACTTTGCATATTATTTTTATATTATTATTATTACAAGTGTATGCCCCTGCTACGCTGTTATTTGATCTGTTCATACTGTTGGCAAATTGCTTTACTTAATCACACTGAGAAAACTAAAAAGAAACATGGGAGAGATAGATGCTGTTTACATAAATAAATAGATCAATATGGGAGTCATTGTTAATTTATATTCCGCAAAATGTATTTACATCTGCGTATGGTAAAGGGACTACATTCAGCTGTCCACTGTTTTAAAAATACTTGTACTTCTACACTCATCAGCCAGACACTGTCCACCCCCATTAAGTGTATAATAAAGAACTGTTATGCAAGATTTTTTTTTTTTAATCTAATCTAGTATTTGGCGATATCAAACAGTAGTCTAAGATGTACCTGTGTACCACCTTTGGTTGCTCAACTCCTGATTGTGTAGGAGGGGTTCACAGGTAAAAAACAGACACAGATTTTTAAACAAAATTTTATTTATCCATCCTCTACCACTTATCCTTTTCAGGGTCGCGGGAGCCTATCCCAGCTGTCTTAGGGCGAGAGGCAGGGTACACCCTGGACAGGCTGCCAGTCTGTTGCAGGGCTAACGCATACAGACAGACAACCATTCGCACTCATACCTACGGGCAATTTAGAGTTTCCAATTAACCTATCCCCACTAACTGCACGTCTTTGGACTGTGGGAGGAAGCCAGAGTACCCAGAGTGAACCTACGCAAACACAGGGAGAACATGCAAACTCCACACAGAAAGACCCCGGCCTGATGGTGGAATTGAAGTCAGGACCTTTTTGCTGTGAGGCAACAGTGCTAACCACCGTGCCAGCATACTTTTATTTATTTCAGTTTATTTCCGTTTTATTTATATAGCACCAAATCACAATGGCAGTTGCCTCAAGGCACTTGTTTATTTATTTATATATTTTTTTCATAATAACTGCAGTAAAAATCGTATTTTCTGCAGTTATTATTTATCTTATTTATTTCAGTAGGAAAAGTTGTAGATTCAAATGTGAAGGTGAAATTAGGACCTGAGGGAGGTATTCAGCACTAAAACGTCTTTAATTAATCATATTTAAGCAGATCAAATATCAAATACGAAAAATCTAATGATCATCAAAATTGCATACTGTTAGTTTAAGATAGTGATATTTTTTTCTAAAAACAAACAAACAAACAAAAATATGATAATATCAAAATAAGGATTAATTGTGATGTGGTGACTATAGACACACTATTACTTATACCAGCACCTGGATGCTTGTCTGAATGTTTTCATGTGAGTCCTCCATGTTTTGCTCCACACTTAAACCATGACAATAAGACCTCAGAATATAAAATCAGTGTTCAAGATATATTTACTCAATAGGAAATTACTGTCTGTAACCTGGCATGACCTTACCTGTCATACTAAAACAAACACCACAAGGTACACTGATTTTATTGAAAGCTTTTCACAATGTTATGTCTTTTCTGCTATAATGGAGCAAGCAAATTTTTTCTAATATATTAACATTAGTGTCTGTTAGTGTGACTTTGATATCTGTCTGCGTCTTTGTGCACTTAGTTAGTTCTGAAGAATCACATTGTTTTCAAAGGACTCTGTGTGTGGTGACAACATCTGCTCTGAGCGGGTGATCCATCTCCGCTTAGCTGCCATATAACAAGTCATGAGGGATTTTATTTAGTGAATGCCCAACACAGGGGGCTCCATCATAAAATTTACTGTCTCACAAGGGCATTGTAGAGGTTGTGCTTTTTACCTTCTAGTGCTCAGCAGTATTACAACTTTTTAAGTAATTGATGCAAAAACACAGCAAATATTTTCCGTCTTGAACATAAACTGTTTGTTTTCTGGGGTTTTTTTTGTTGTTGTTAAATTTTTTTTACATTGTAAAAGCTGCATTTTTTCCCATTACAAATAAGATAGTCTCAGCAGTATTTGGTAATAGCAAAATATCTCCTGCTGGTTATTGTCATTAGTGTCATCTACAGCTGGTGTACATTTCAGCATGTTTGCACAGAACATAATAACAGTGTCAGAATTGCACTTTCAACAGTGGTAGCATAGCAGGAGTTAAAAGTAAGCTTTCATCCCTTCTTTGGAAAGAAGACTGTTTTTTAAATGCCCCTGGCTGTCTTCCAAGCTTCTAGCCTCAAGCCCATGGGTCTAACAAGCATGATGCTTTGAGGATTGACTTGTGATTCAACCCAAATTTACAAGCTGATTACTATGCAGACACTGAGTCAAGTCGAGTACAAAAATGTGCTCCTTATTTTTACCAACAATCTTTTAGATGTCCAGAGAATGAAATGGTGTGGATATGTGTTTGTATGACTGTGTGTCTGCGTGAGCATGTATTTAATGGGCACCAGCTGAAACTTTGATGTAATTGATAAAAGAAGCTGTTCTCCTAATCCTAATGGCACAATTCCTTATGATCCTTTATGCACTGACTTGCAGAAGATCAAAGAAACAGTGTTTTGCCGCAGGCAATAAAATATGTATTAAAGATGGGTTTGAAGGATATATTAACAGGATATAAATCATGCAATTTATTCAATTGATAAGTTTGGCATTGCCTGTAGTTCACAAGTTATTTTCATTACACACACATACTCCATAATTCTCCAATAACAGCTAACCCAACTGCTCTTTGTTATACCCAGGAATATACACTTTTCTCTGCCTCTAATGAGATGTTTTTCAAAGTAAAAGCCATTGTGGGCGTACGTCCATTACATCATTTGTCAAATGTTCTGAACTGCATGATATTTCTGGAATCCATATAAACTACATGTCAGCATAATTTTGCATCAATTTCTGAATGTGGTGTTTTTTGTCACCTAGACAAAGCACAACATCAGACATGAACCATGACCAATCGTAAAGTTCTCAGCAAAGTTGGAATCTTCTCCCCAGTTAGCATGCATAACAAAACAGAAGCGTCAAGAAAATCTAAATGTGTCCAGATAAGTGCAAATATAAGGACAAAATCCCCAAAATGCATTAAAACACCACAATTATGAGAGACAACTGTAACTGTAAACTAATTACTTGTTTAGGTGAAAGATTATCCATCCTCTGATTAAAGAACATAAAATGAGATGGGGTCATGTGGCTTCACTGTGCAGTTGACTAACTTGCAAGAGATAACTCAGCCAAATTAAACTTGTGAATAAGGAAGCAGCAAAAAGTAGCAAATGAGTTAGAGGTCAATTAATCTGTAAATCAGCAAATATTCCTATATAAACACGATCTGATTGTCAAGACACAAAAGTTGCCCACTGATACTTTGCCCTACACATGCAAACACACACTACATGGGGGAAAGGCTCTTTCTTCCATTTTATCAGTGCTTCACTCAGACCATTCCACTTAAAACTCATTGATTCCCATGCATCTATGACTGGGTTTAGAATGGAAAATGCTGCAAGAGACTGACAGTAAAAGATTTAGAGCTTTGCTGAAAACACTCAGGATTTAAGCCCTGTAAGCCCAACCCTGGCATCACCCATGCTGTATCCACAAAAAAGTCGCTTCCATTAGAACTAAACTCTGTGTGAGGGTGAAAATCACGAAGTCACACAAAAGGCCCGAGTTGCAGTTTTGTCTTTGGTAGAGTGATTTTTGTGGCTGAGGAATAGAGTGAGACAACTCCTGGTGAAATAGGGTGCTGCTCCCTCACAGGTGATCTATAGTTTGTCAGCACCAATCAGCCCGGAATGGGAGAACAGTCCATTCATCTGCTCATGGCTTATTGAAGAGGGTGGGCTGCTTTTGAATGCCTCAAGCTCACAGCTCCTTCCAGAGGCATTATTGGATTGAGCCTATTTATCTTCCTCTTTATCACTTGAGAATGCACTTTTTGATTTATACGTCCATATGATTCTTTTCAGTGTGAAGAATTCACCTATATGCAGCCCTTGGGCTAGAGCTCCTGATCATGACAAATAGTTGCAATGAATATGTCTTGCTAAATATCAACAGGAGGTCTCCACAAAACAGATGTAGATGGCATCACCTGAGCAGTTGTCCCAGACTTCTGTGTTTAAGATATGGAAAACTTTATGCCAGGGAAAAATAGTTTGTCTTAGATGCTCTGATATGTCTATATTACTTAGATTTGCATTAAGACAAAGGTATCAAGGTGAGCTTAAAAATCTGGTATAACACAGCAATAATAACCAGAGCTGCAGAGTGGTGTTACAGTAGGGTTATTCTACCTATATCCCAAGATGCTTTAGATCCTTTAGATGAATCCTAGTTTTATTCTCTCAAATCCAGCTGTTCGCTCTTTTGCCTGACTGAACCAAAGTTACCCATCTACACATTCAGTCAAATAAAGCAACACCTTTCATCACGGACAGAGTGAAAAAGATGTTAATGCATCTTGAATTTTGCTGAGTCATAATTGGTGGTTAATACACTGTTAAATAATGTGTAGTTTGGGCCAAGCAATTTGGTCAAAGATGTGCTCCGGTTGAGCCGATAATTCCTATAAAGCACAGTTAAGCCATGCTTTATTGGTTTCCATGGCAATTCTTGTAGAAACTAGAGAGGATGTTCCTGTGGTCCTGTTTTTTATATTATGTATGTGCTATCCTTTAAAGAAAGCCTTGGACATGGATGCGTTTTGACCCTCTGCATTAGTTTTATAACTATTTGTTAAGGAATAGTAGGCACTATATTTTTAAAGCAGTGATTTATATTTCCGGCCTTCTTTCCTGAACTTCAAACAATTTTGACGTTGGATTTTTCTGTGCCTGTATTTAAGCCTGATTTTGATTCCAATTCAAATATTCAGTTTTGAAGAGGAAACTACTTTGTTTAAGATTTCAAAGCCAACACTCAGATTCAATTAAATGGAGTTAAGTTCCCAGTTAAATCAGCATGTGTAACAACACGTAATACCCTCATGCAATAATGATTATACTTTTAATATAAAATTTGCTAATTCTAAATGTAAGCGTGTTTACCTGCATATATTAACATGTATTTTTAATGCAGAGTGCATGGGTGGACTGAAAAACAATAGACATCCATAGTAAATTATTGTTCAGTTTTGTTGTTTAACTTTGATTTAATGAGTAATTAATTCACTGGGATTTATGATTTTTTCATAATGTATCTCTAGAAGAATAATGGAGAGAAAACAAAACAGGGATGATAAATAAATTTAAAAATATATATAGTAATTATAATAAAAGTAGCTATTGCAAATGCAAACAAAGAGATTTATGTTAAAGTTAATATTCTCACCTGACAGTTGAATTAAAATTGGTGTCACTGTCCTGTGTCTTTCTGTTTTTGACTTTTTCTTTCCATCCTAATAGTAAGTTGTCTAAACCACCTATAAACCTCAGAAGCTCCAAAATGAAACCAACACAGAAATGCTAAAAGTGCAGTTCAGAGTCAATCCCCTCAAATTTCCATGTTATGCCCAAAGCAGAAGTGAATTATTTATTTACTTATTTTGGGGAGACTCATTTAAACTCAATTAAGTCTCAAAGTTATGCAGTATCAGAGGTGTGGCTGCTCTGACTAGCAGGTGGATGCTGACATAGGCTATTTTGGCCAGCCGCTATCTGCTGGGCTTCATCACTATGGTTGTGGTGTCTTTTGGAATCTTGTAATGCAGTTGTGGGAAAATATTAATGCTAGCTCCTTGGTTAATTGCACTAACTGTGAGATCCATGTTGTTGTTAAACAAATTAGAAGGTATCTGTGTAATCAACTTTATGTTGTATGGATGTACTTTGCAAACAAACCAAGCTGGCGTTAGCTGATAGCCAAGCATACTGCTGTCACTTCTGGCTCCAAAGAAAGTAAAAACATAGAAATCTATCTTTTATATACAGTCTATACATGTAACTCATAATTAAGTGCACTTAATGATTCTTTAGACACAAGGTTTATCAACACACACACACACACACACAAAGCTGTTAAGCATGGTCTCTCATCTATTAACTGTTTTCTATTTATAGTCGTGTTATCTTCCAAATTTGGAATGTGTTCATTTATGATGTTAGCTAAACTGTCGTCAGCCCTCAGCAGTCATTTTCAATCCTGAGCCACACCATGCCAACCTTAATACTCCACGTGTGCTTGCTGGAGGATGTTTCTAGACAGAGAAAGACAACCAGTGTGTTTTGTCCATGTCATTTTCAAGTAGTCATGGTGAAAGCATGTTCTTAAATTAAATTCAGCTGCTTTTCTGCTGTTGCAGATTTCAGTTAAATAAATTCCACTCTGCCATAGTTAACAATTACATTCTGTGAACCTGTCATTTAACCACTCCTCACTACACCGCATATTTCTTTTAGCATATTCCTTTTGTGCAATTCAGCACCAACTTTTCAAAGTAATTCCAGATTCCATCTTAAAAGAGTGGAATTTACTGCAGTGCCATAAAAGCAAGCACTACCACAGAAGCACAATGCATGTTCAATAAAACAATATGAGATCATAAAGAGTGAGCATTAATGCATCTCGGAGGCAGATTAAATGAAAATCATGGAATCAATAAGCCTTGTAATAATGTACTCTGACAGGCTGGCTCTAAAATGTGGCAGGCACTTTTACATTTTAGCAAGGCATACCATGTGTTCTCAAGAAATAAACCATACAACTGACGTGACTTTAGATAAGGAATTTCAGGAATTTAATGTATAAAAATCTAAGTAAATGTTACCAAGCACTGTTTTAAAAGAATTATCCAGTTACTTGCAACGTTACAAAGGTTCTGTTTTTCCAGTAATGCAATTCAGAGACTACAGAGAAACCCAGTGGCCAAGGCCTTAGTATGGCATTATGTTTGCAGTACATACAGAACTTTCAGTAAAATATAATTACTCAGATGAGAAAAATATTTAACTTTACATTCAACAGGTTTGAAGGTTTCTTTGTGGATGACAGGAATTTAAATAGCCGCTGTTTTCTCAAGGTGCAGAGCTGATAGAAATCCACAAAGTCTTTCTAAATCTTCTCATCATCTGATGTCAAGAGTTATCAAAGCTTTTTTCTGTTGTCATAGAAACCTTTAACTCTTTACATTTCCTATTGTCACTTGTGTTTTAGACCTTGTCCATCTGAATGAGGCAGAGTATTGATGGTACACCGCTGATGGTATTCACCATGAAACCCTTACAACATGTTTGTAAGAGTTGATGAAGTCTTAGACATACAAGCGGGACCTTGGCTTAGGTATCTAGTTATCTGTCCAGCTAGCTAGCTATCACAAGTCTCACAAACCAAAAATATGTTTTGTTGAATATTTGCACTGGCACTTCTCTGTCTTGGAAAGGAAAAAAAAACTCTGGGGTTCAAAAATCTGTGATCACAATGACATGAACAATAGTTAAACTAAATGACAAATGTAACAATGATTACATTTTTGGGGGAGTAATGAGCTAATGCTATGATTCATGGCACGTCCTGTGGAGATACATTTGCATCTCACACTCTCTGAATGGTGTCTGCTGCCTCAGTTGAGAGGAGGCTATGACTGAACACAGAATGGCTGCTATGTATTATATGGGCATCAACACCCAAATTGGACCAGACAGCTTTTAACTATTCACTGAGATGTCATGTATAAACTTGCACTTTGTGCTAAAGTGGGGGGAAAAAAATAAAGATTTTTTTCACATTAGTTTGCAGACCAGTGTGTTTAATACTGAATTTACAGGTTTCCATAAAGAAGGCTAATGAGACATCCACTTAAGCCACAATGACAGTAAAAACTAAACCCTCATCGATGTCCATTTGTTTTTCAGGCCTACTTGCCCTTCTGGCCAGTAATTTTCCACACAGAGTTTTGTCAAACTTGTCACCTCTTGGTCTACTTGAGCAGATTGTTATGAATGCTGATGACAAGGAATGGAAGTGTAAGATTTGCACAGTGTTGATGCCACTGCAGTCAGTGCTCTCCCAATTAAAGCAGCAATCCCTTGTTTTAAATCAGAATGTGGTTTTAAGTTAGCGGAAGGGTAAATTAGATCATTTTAATGAAGGTATGGCAGAAGAAGTAAATCATGGGAATAAGGGATGTTTGATGATAAGAAGCACAGATTGTTATATCTGAATTTCTGAAAAGACTTACCTTTACATAGGCATCATCCATGCCATGCATTATTTTTTAAATAGAGTAACTTAGAAAAGTAAACTCTAAAATAATCAGTACATTAAAAACAAAAAAAAATCTAACTCTTCTATGTTATATACGGTGATATATATAGCTAAGAAATAAAGAACTATTACAGGTGTTTCTTTTTTTTTTTTCAAATCATCCATATCTTAAAAGTGCATGAGCACAATCATGGATTTTTCTATAATACCAGCTTTCTCGCAAATGCACAGCAAGACAAAATGCACATGAGGGACTCTTTGGTCTCAACTATGCTGTTGTCTGCAATGAAGACGCATGCTGGTAACAGGTGGATACAATGTACTGGTGACCTAGTTTCACTGCCAAGAAGAAGAAAAAAGTCAACATTAAAAAATTCCACAGTAATAGGAATTGGTTACTTTGGTCTTCATCTCAAAGCTTTCTGTGGCTGCGCCTTTTGTTCCATTCCACCCACTACATTTTAAAACTGCTCTACCAAAAAAAAAAAAAGAAAAGAAAAGCAGATATTGCCAAAAAAAGGCTGTTCTTATGTTGACTTTATGAACTGAATGATTGTAGTCAGAGCTTGCCACACAGTGACATTTACTGTAACGTTTACTAGAAATACTACAACACAAGCTACATATTGTTTTGCCAGTTAAATGCTTTTGATGTGAAATTTAGAGCGGATGCTGCATTTGTAACTTAGTCCCAATACAATAGGAGAGTGGACAGTAAAAAGTAATATAAAACTCACAGCAGTAATGCTGAAATAAATGCAAAGAACTTTTTCGTAAAGCCTTTGTGCACATGGGCTGGATGTTATGTGTGAATGGAAGACTCTTGTAAAATAACATAGGTCTAATAAAAAAAAAATGTATTTGATTTCATGACAGCTTTATGATGTTAGACTGGATCCTGCTGCAATTTTTTGTCCCATCTTATAGAAATGAGTATAAATCAAAGTTGGTCGTGTTACAGATTTAACAGTCACAGTTTTAATTTTAACCAACTTCACTAGATTTTGTTCATTGCTTAATCTGTGAAATAGAAAAAGAAGGTGACTATAGAAACTGGGTACAGGAAAAGCTTTGGAGAACTCAGCTCAAGGGTAGATGCAGACCTGGAGATAGTTGCAGGCAGGGGGTCTATTAACACTTATGGGAGCCAAGCTTGACAGCTCCTTACTCATCTGGGCCCCACAGGGAAGCTTGTTCTCACCACAGCACTGTTGTGATGGTCAATACCAGTGCTTCCAGGGACACCTGGATGTGGGCTGGGATGTTCGGTCACTGTTACGATCCTGCTCCATTTGGGATTTGAACCAGTACTGGAGCAGCACATTATTTTTGTTTTTCTTTGTTTCCTTTGTGTATATTTATTTGCTGAGTTCAGACAAGTAAAGCAATCAGCCTTTTGATATAACACCACCAATATTGCGTGTAGATTTATGTTTGGCTTAAATGAAGCCTGTGCAAAGTAATATGCAGTAATTATTAGATCATCAAGAACATTGTCCTCATTCTGCAGATGCTGCTGGGGGCTATCACACTATCAATGCAATAATGTCAGTGTATGCTAACTCAATTTGCCCATTTTGCCCTGTACATTACAAATGTGAATGGAGAACAATGAGGTAAGTTCTTGTTGCTTGTTACTGTACAAAGCAATACAGTCGTAATGAAAAAGGATTGCTTGGTTCTCGAAACATCTTTGCATGAGTTTATTTTTGTTGCTTGTTCATATTTGTCCTGCTTTGTTAAACTTTTTTTATTCAGATTTTCCACAATGCGTTTTTAAAAATATTTATGTCAATGTTGGTTTTTGTAGTTTGATTAACTAACATGTGCTACCTAAAGAGTATACCTAAATAAATTCTGAATTAGCCAGCTTGTTCCCGATGTAAATAATGAGCTATAAATAAATATCTAGCAGCTGTCAGATTCAGTATTCTTAAAAATTAATAATTCCTTTTTAAAATGTTTTTTATTGTTTTCTTCTAAAGGTTATTAAAGTCTCGTCTTTAATTGTGGGCTCTAATAAAATTTAATGTGCAATGAACAACTGTAAATTTCGCCATACACACTTCATGTTACACATTATCATGAAATTTTCTCTGCAACTTCTGCTTCACTGTTTACTGTATTTCTTGAAAAATAAAGGCGGTCTCAAAAATACCACCTCAATAATGGTTAAAATAGTGTAGGTCTGCACAAAAATGAAATTGAATCAAAATGTGATCCAACATGAAGCAGCTTTCTGTAGAACAGATGCATTAGAAACAGTAAATAAAACTTGTGTGCTTCCAGTGTGGCCCTTAATCACTCTGGATGGTGAGAACCAACAGTACAGTTTAAAACAATAGTTAAGCTCCTATAAAAAAATAGCTGGGGTGCTTTTGGTGTAAGACAGCAGATTGTAATCCAGACATAGCATCTTTGTGTTTTACTATTTCTATTTACTTTTGCTTTCCCTTGCAGCTCTACTGGGTTTCGGCACTGCAAATCACTTGGTTAGGTTTATGAAGTCATTATGGACTGGCAAATAACACCAGTTTATAATGTTAACCCTGCATGTTGTAACTTATTGCTTAAGGGTACCAGTGCTTTAAATGTCAGATCAAGAGAACCTTGCCAAGTGTCCATATGCGATAAGTTGGCTGTCAGACTAGTCTGACTATTGCCAGTGCATCAGAACACCAATGCCAAAGGACACCTTGTGCGTATTCTGTTGTGGTACTGTGTAGTGGCAAATGTGTGGTGGTAGGACATGGTGCTATGTAGACTTCAGGATGTATGTCTGCCTGTCACTGCCATTTGGGGGCACTGGATGAAACATATGAAATAACCAAAGATGAAGGCTTTACTTGGTCACATTTGTATTTTAACTTTGCCTGTGTGACAGAAGCCATAAAATACAAAAATGTCTTTGTAGTGGAGTGAAACTCAGTGATATATATAATAAACTATTCAAACTGCCTGCTGCAGCCATGCTTTGTGCTTCCCATCTGTCTTTTATCTTGGTTGTTTTTGGTGCGTCTTCCTCTTCAGTTGCTTCAGGGACTCTGCATTGGTCATTTTGTTTTCTTATTTTTAGCCAGTTGCTAATTGAGTGCAGAGGACTGGCTTGTTGGAAAACTTCATGCATATCAGTAACTTTGCAATGTTTGAATTCCAATAAAATATCTTTCTGTATAGTTGGAAAATGACCCACACTGATAATAAATCAAGTTTAAGATGACAATAGGTTTGACAAAATCTGAGTATTTGATGCACTGACATGACCTATTTTCATGTATATGCAAACTTATTTAACATTGCATGAAAGGGGTCCTAATCAATACTGTTGTTGCATGGCTACATTACCATTAACTTTGATTATACGCCTACATACCTGAGTGAAAGGCCAAGTTTAAACCAACAAAAAAAGAACTGCATGTGATTTGCTCTTTTTTCATGTTGCCTCTTATAAAAGTGGAACCTGACCTCAGCTGTCTTTTTATTCAAAAATTCTTAATGGTACACTTAAATAAGTTGGCGTAGCCTTTTGGACATTTCCAGTCATTTGGATGTCCTATCCTGAGGATTGTAATTGTCTGCGATACAAATGAGTTACTCAACATTTTGTTTGGTCACTAGGTGGTGTCGCTGCTACTACTACTGGCTGGCACTATAAGTGTGACGAAATATTGGCACGTACTGTAGGTGACTCCACACTCAGATTCACATAAAGCTTGTGAAGTTTAGGACATATTTGGCAGTGTATTTTTGACATATAAAAACTTTGTGTGTTGTGCCAAATGATCAAAATTCAGTGTGCTGCCAAGGATACATACACCCTTCCACAAATTCCACAAAGATTTGCAATTTAGCACCACTAAGGTCTTTTGAATAAACTCACCAAGGTCATGATAAAATTTTTAGGAGCAGTTTGATAAAGTACAAGATCAGAAATTTGTGAAAAGGCACCAAAATTACATCTTAAATCATCCAGTTTAAGGCATGGATCCAAGAAACTTTTTCTCATGTCTTGGGACATGAGGGTATGAAATTCAGACACTTAGATGACATTTTGTAGGTGGTGCCTATGAAAACAGTTTGCCAAACCCATGGAATGAAAGGTGCGTGCCAAGTTTCAGCACTTTAAAGTATAAACACAAAGTGTTGATGCCGTTAAAACCGTAGGAGTAGATTGAAAAATTACAACCCGTGGAAACTGCAAACATGGCACTATAATCACCTATTAAATTAAAAAAATGTGGGCTTCCTGTTCAGTTTATGGCATGGCTCCAAGGGGTTTTTTTTATAGCGTCTTGTTATGTTACACATGTGAACCAAATTCCATAGATGTACACGAAACACAGCAGTGGGGCTTGTCTTTTGCAATTTTCGTAGGGGTGCTACAGAGCCGTTTTGCTCCATCCATGTGCGAGACCCATGAAATACTGAAATTTACAACAGACCTGGATTGAGTGCAAGAAAGGTTTAATCCTTCAGATAAGCAACTAATTTTTGTAAATAATAATTAACAGTGCAGATACAGTGGGTCCTTCCGACTGTCAGTGCTCAGACCCCGAATAGCCAGGGTATCAGCTAGCCATATTTTTTCTACTTTGTCTCATTGTAAAGTTTCTCTCTCTGTCTCTGTGTGTGTGTGTCTGCACATGTATGATATTCAAGCGCATGTACGTGTGGGTGATATTTTACCTTGAGCCACTGCTGCAGTTCCCAGTCTCACAATGGATTCAAAAGGGAGTTCATCTTAGTGTCATTCCAATCTATCTCACCAAGCTGCTCCAGGAAAACTGATATGCCGATGAATATTTGCTCCCATCCTTATGTAGATGGGTCTTAATGGACCCTGACAGCTGTGTGGCCATTATTGATGTCTTTGTGAAACATAATGAAAGTGAAATCACTCCTCAACAATAGGTGGCAGCTAAATGGGGAAAACATTCACCCACACTGACAGGTTAACATGTATAAAAAAATTACCTCACCATACCTGGGCTGGAATCATTAGTGAACTCGGAGCATCAAACTCATTTTATCTGAGGCGCCTTATGGAGATATCAATCTAATACGTGCAATGAGGAAGAAGAATATTCTTTGTTGTCCAGGAAGATTCTTAATGGCAAATTCCTGCACAGAACTTTGTAGCTAAATCTTGCACTGAACTAAACAATAATGCTCATTTGTAAATTTCCTCCATATTTCACTGGAATGCTGGTAGCGGGCATTGAAATTCTGGACACCTCCTAGCTATGGTCATTGTTAATTAAGGCGGCTGTGTTCTGACTTATTGACCCCCTGTAGCTCAGGGGATTTTGATGGGTTATGGAAGAGCTCATGGAATCTGGCCCGTGGCCCAAGTTCTTTCCGTTTTGGTCAGCGGCAGTGTTTGATGCATGGCAATTTAAATCCTCTCATCTAATTAAATGTGATCTGCACTTGTGCTAAATGACTTTTTTTTCCACTGGCTGAGAGATATCAGCTGCCTCTCACACAAGGTGACATTCCACTTTTCCATTATGCAGGATTATAACAGGTAGGTAGGACTTGGAGGATATAGTGTATGTAGAGAGCCTCTACCACACTGGAAGCCCCGTTTTTATTTCTGGTGAATAAGTAATGGTGATGAGCAGACTGCCAGGCAGGGATTTGGGGCTTAATTCAAAGCTTAGCTACCCCATCTCTCGTGTCAGCACAATGCAAAGTTCAGAGAAAAATCATTAATAAAATAATGCCATCAGTCAGTCAACAGTCAACTTAGAAAAGCGGAATTCTAATACCTTTTGCGGTCAATATTTGAACTTCAAGACCCAGCAGAGAAGACAGAAGTGTCAGTGTAAGTGACAAATGTCTGTATCAGTATAAAGAAGTAATTTATTTATTTTAGAAATAAACTACTCTGATTTTTACAAAACCACAACATGCACAAAATACCTACATCAGATTGAATTACCTACATTAAATATTAAAATATAAAGCAGCAACCATTACCAATTAAAAATGGGCTGATCTCCCTTTCCAAGTATACGCCATGCCTGTCTCTCAAGAATTTCCTGTTTTCTTTCTGCCTTTCTATTCTCCCTTCCTACTTGCACTTGAAATTCATGGGAGACCCCATTCAAAATTGGTTACTCTCAAACTTGAATTTCATCTTTGAGACGAAGACAAATTCATGTGGAGCCAAATCTGCTGAGGAGGGCAGGTAATAAGGGAAGATTAGATTGGTAGAGATTGAAAAGATTAGGTTGGACCTTCCACAGATGTCTCAGGACATTATAGTAGAACTCTGCTTGTGTTATGTCCTGGGAGACAAATTCACCATACACCACACTATAATCAGTGTTGACAAAAAACTGACAATGTTCATATTCACAGTCCTGACCTGATTCTCCACATTTGATTTTTTTATTGAATTTATTGTATTGATTTTATGGAAGACTGCTGTTTTGGCCACAGAGCTCTAGCAACACTACTGGTTGACCGATGTGTTTTGCCTTGTGTGGCTTGGGGTGGCTGTAACTCAGGAGGTAGGGCAGGTCATCTACTAATCAGAAGGTTGGTGGTTCGATCCATGGCTGCTCCAGTCTGCATGCCAAATATCCTCGGGCAAGATACTAACCCCAAGTAGCTCTCCAATGCTCCACTGGAGTATGAGTGTGTGAATGTTAGATAGAAAGTACTTAAATAGAAAAAGCATATTAAAAAAATGTGAATGAGGCAAGTTGTATAAAGTGCTTCGAGTGCTCAGATAGAGTAGAAAAGTGCTATATAAGAACCAGTCGATATATATATATATATATATATATATAAATAAATGTGGCTTGATATGGGCCATTACTAATTAAAAGCATGAATTGTATGAAATGGCACACTGTTACAACCCAGAGGGTCTGGGGCAGAGGAGGCAACATATAATTAGGCAACGCAGAAAATAACCAGGGTTGAAAGAATGAGTCGGAAGCCAAGGTTAATGTAAACAACAACAAAAAATGGGGTTTATCTCAATCTTTCAAACTAACTGGAACTCAGAACAATCTCCAACCTGAAAATGGGTCCCTTCTTGGGAAAACTGAAATAAGACGGTGAAGGCAAGTAAACTCTGAAAGGAAACTAAAAAAAGTAACAGTCGAACAACTACCAACGAGTCTGGTGCACGTGTGTTGGAAAAACACACTATCTGGACACCACCGGGAGTATCACGATGACGAGCATCCCTCCTCTCGGATCCACATGCAGCACGCACACTGCCTCAAATGCTCTATTCCTCTTTCTCTTCCTTACAATTATAAGGGGGAGACACCTGCGGACAGAGGGAGGAAAATGAATCCTGCAAAGAAGGAGGAGAGAGAGAAAACCACACAAACACACTTCTGCTGAAACACACACTATCTGTAAAAAGTTTTTAAAAATTGGACCTTTCAGGTCAATAATCCCACAAGAAAATACACCAGCAAATGGCTTAAATAAATGCTCGCTTTTTCATGTCTAATAAAGAATGATAAAATAAAAGAAGTAACCCTGCTCTTATTTTCTAACGTGGCAGTGGTAGACCTACCCACAGCTCTGTGTGTGCTTGTATTTTCATGTATGCTGGTAGACTGTTCCCTGCCCATGGCACAGCTTTATATTCATCTCCAGACCTCAGCAATCAGGATTTTCTTTTCTCTTTATTTGTGTGTGCGTCTTTTTGCATCACAGTCATGTCAATAGCTAAGATTTAATGACTGCTCTTCTTGATAATGGGACCATAGTGATGCTGGAAACAGGTTTTCAGGGTTGCTGCAAAAATAACTCTTGGAATTATTAACAATAACTCTTTTCTTGTCTCCACATATCAGCAGCAGGTTGACTGGCATGGCCTTCTGAGCTTTCTCCCTGTTTGGCCTAAGGGGCAGTGACCTTTCACAGTATACCGGCTCTTGTTGCTCTTTTTGGTTTAGCAACAGAGCAGAAAAGAGTCAGCTACCTGGCTTGGCCCATCTACCAAAGGCTCTTCTCCAGTCCACACCCACTGAAATGAAACATAGATGGAAATTCATTTGTCCCCTTTCAATGTAGAGACAATATCCAAAATGGTCAAATAAATGAAAACCTTTGTTGGAGCAGTTGTGAAAAATAATTAGGAGCTTATCTTCTGTTGATGTGGTGTTAAATTGAACAAAAATTATATTTGCTTAAATATTTCTCATAATCAGTTTTTTCAGTGAACTGCCAGTAACTTAACTTAATAATTATTAATGTATTTTTTATTTTTTTTTATTCATCCTGTTTTAATCATTATAGAGATTAACAACACAAAGCAATAATAATAATAATGATAATAATAATAACACATGAGTTGCTTTCGGTCTGCAGGCTCTTCCTCATTTGTTTATTGGACAGAATTTTACACCATCCTCTTCTGTTCATTTACACATATGTTCACCTTTTCTCCACACATTCCTCTTGTAACAAAAACCATCCCATTAAATCAGGTTCAAATTTTAATCTCACTTGGTCACTTTTTTAGTGTAGAAATCTACAAAACAATGTTATTATATCAGTCCCTGTTATATACACAGTAATGCATAACTAAATGCTGCTGCTATCCAGCTTCAAAGGTATCTCTTGACACCTGCCTTACCTTACCTTTGTAAACTATCTTTATATCTTAACATCTTCCAAAGTCAACTCTCATTTCAACTGGTGGAAAAGTTCACTTTTTTTTCTCTGAGTATGAAAATATGCTTCTTTTGATATTTGAGTCATCAAACTAACACACACCAAAAAAAAAATGTGTTAACTCACACTACTAACCTGTTTTATGCAGAAAAATTTGAGGCAGGACTGCAGCCTCCTCCTCCTCATCAGAGGTATAGGAGCTTTGCAGCAGCCTACTGCAGTCAATGGCCCTTTCCCAAAACCTAGGACGCTTCCTATGTAGCATGCTTCCTCCGCGCTCCACGTAGAAGCGTACTCCGACAAGCGAGAAGTGCGGAAGTGCGAGGCTGAGAAATGGGACGGCCTACCCTTCATATGTGCGTCACCAGCTGTCTCAGTGGAGTGTAATAAACACAGCCGCCTGCTCCGTGCTCCCTAAAATATAGCAGGATATATAACTATGTAATAATTATAAATATCATACAACAGGAGTAAATTCTCGACCATCTCACACTTCTGTGTAATCAGTTTCCTGTCTGACGTTTGTACAGCATATTCGGCTGTGTGACAACTATAACTTTGATCTCAGCCAAA